>JAYRBW010026516.1:0-12384 GCA_036023295.1 Invenusta paracnida
GGGGGGCCCCAAGCACCCCCCCCCCCGGTTCTGGGAAACGAAAAAAACCCGGTTCAGATAGGGTTAACTCTTCAAGCAATACTCTGAGTATAAATAACCATTTTATTTATTTTTAAACCATATTAATGTAATCTTCTTACTTCTCTGTGGTAATTTAATTTTTGAAAAGGGTATTGATTTTTTACCACAATCTAATTTTTTTAAATTGTTGCGTCATCCTATACTTAGTATACGTAACTAGATAAGATATATTGATTATTTTTGCAACTTTTTAAATATAGTTTTTGTTCTAGATTAAGTGCTTCCATAGTAGTTACATTTCATACTTCAATAAAACCAATATATAATAATTTGTTTTTTCTTGATTTAATCACAACCTAAAATTGTGGTAGAAATTACCTCCCATATTTTTAAATATCATAATATAATGCTGTTAATTAATAAATTAGATATATAGTAAAGATTTAATAGTATAATAAATAGTATAAGACAGTAAAAGATAGTAAAGATTTTAATTCGAAATATAAATATAGTTGGTTACAGAAAATATACCACTATTAAGAATAATTAACAACTCATATAATATACATATTTTTCAATCGATATTATTTATATACTAATTAGTGTCCGTAAAAAAGTATTTAGCATGTATTCGGCCATCTGAGCAAGCGAAATAGCAACCTCGTGATTTCAGAGAAATATCTCACATAAAATACTTATGACTCAATGTTATTCATACGATTGTGAGAAAACAATTATTATGAAAAATATTATTATTTCTCACTTTTAATCATACAAATCCGGTAAATAAGTCTAAATTCGGAGTAAAAATTTTTTATCATCTTTATTCATGTACGAAGATATTAACGCATCGCAACAAAAAATGCAAAATATATTTGTTTGGTTGTACAACATCGTTTACACATCATGAAACCAAATTGAAACCAAATACAGATATAATTAATACTAATATTTTGTTCACACGCTTGTAACTTAGCAACTAGTGTAAAACTTTCGAGTTTCGGTTAACTTTTACCGAGAATAAATTGCTATATTTCTTAAAACACATTGTGGTTTATTAGCATTTTAAGCACTTAATAAACTTGCAGAAAGGTAACCAAAACTCGTATGTTTGAATCGAGTTGCTATAAGTTAGCCGCAGATAAATGAATGGCATTCAGTGAACAAGTATAGTCTATAATGTGAGAAAACATAAGTTTTGGTTTTACTCTTTATCTTCAAAGTTCACACATAATCATTGAACGTCTTTATCGACTAAGTATACCCAATAATGCTTTTACATTACAAGAATTGTAAAAATTGAAAAGACAAACAAAGGAAGAACGACATTTTAACTTGAACTGACTAAGTCAACTATCAAATTAATAGAATAAAACAAATGTCGAATGTCGAATTGATGGGACAAACACAATCTTATAATCTTTGACACTTGATTTTTATATTCGTTAGAGACTAGAGTCGTTTTTAATATAATGCCTTTTAATACAAAGAATTAAATTAAGTTAATTGGTCAAAAGTTTTCTGGCAAGGCAGAACAGAAAATATTTCTTAGCAGAAAGAATTTACGTATAATCCAATTCCGTGTTTTGGGTCATTGATTAAAAGTTTATTGATTAGGAAATCGTATAACTAAGTGAATTATATTTAGTAAACTAGCCATGATGTGTCTATCATCTTCATAGTAATTTGGTTGGCAACTTTATAGTCAAGAAAAATAGCGAATCAAATATGCTATTTATTTAATTAACAAAATGTAGAAAGCATTTTTATAAATATAGAGTTATGTAAATATGAAAATATGGGCACTTAAGATTGGCTCTTGTAACAATTTTAACAAATGATCGTTTCCCAAGTTATTGTATATCTTTATATATGTAAAATTAATAATAGTGTAAAACATATTAAGTTTAGACATCATTATGAATAAAATTATAGTCCAAGGCATTTTAAACAATTGTATTTTGACGTATTTAAAGTCTATAAATATGGCTGCCGAAAGAGTTAAGTAAGCGAAAGGTTGAGCTTGATATATATGTAAAGGTAAAGCTCGACATGTAAAGATAGAGTTGGACATGTAAAGCTTGAATAGGATGTGCAAAGGTAGAGCTCAACATGTAAAGGTAGAACTCGACATGTAAAGGTAGAGCTCGACACGTAAATGTAAAGCTCCACGTGTAAAGGTAAAGCTCGACATGTAAAGGTAGAGCTCGACGTGTAAAGGTAGAGCTCCACGTGTAAAGGTAGAGCTCGACGTGTAAAGGTAGAGCACGACGTGTAAAGGTAGAGCTCCACGTGTAAAGGTAGAGCTCGACATGTAAAGGTAGAGCACGACGTGTAAAGGTAGAGCACGATGTGTAAAGGTAGAGCTCCACGTGTAAAGGTAGAGCTTGACGTGTAAATTAAGAACTTGGCGAGAAATGTTTTTGTCGGCCTGTAGAAGGTTGTGGCAACCCGAAGCTACGGGGATCTCTTACGACGCAAAGTATCTAGACGTCTTACGACCGATGCACATTGCGGAGAAGCACCTCAAAATCGATGATGAACATTGTCAACTTTACGCGCGTCAAAAATCAACATTAACCTACGTCTTACTGACGGAGTTAGGGTTCGCCAAAGATGATGATACCCACAATGATACTATATGTATGTAAATTTGTGGATTTGAGCTTACAACCTCAAAATATAGCACACAGCCCATAGACGGTGTGCTAAGAAGGTGGACTCAGTATAATCTGTTCCTCTTCTTCTCTCTTTATATATGTAATTTTTCTGCAGAGAGTGTATATCGATGCTTGCTGCGCTGTAACGCGTTCTGTGTAGACTCAGTTTTTGCCTTGCACATGTCTGGTATAATTAGAATGATGGAAACACTCCCACCTCCAATTCCACACAATAATATCTATGTCACGATAGCAAAGTTAGGTTGATGACACCGGTCACTATAGGGTATAGGATTTCATTGGTCGATTTATAAATTATCGAATTCGAATGTTATGATAGTGTCAGATTTTACAATTTTTATGTCTTTTATTGATTATTTATTTATTAATTTACCTTTAGAACAGAAATCAATATGATGACGCAGTATCTTATGACTATGTCGGCAAAATAACCAAAGTCTTAAAATGAAATTCTCTAAGTTGCTAGTTATCTATTTTGATAATACTCTCCTATGATGGCAAAAAGAGAATAGTTTAAAATAATTTCCTATTAATTTGTTTACTCAACGAAAAAAAGTCTTGGCTTGCAGAAATGACTCTTTAAATTGAAAGATGTATAATTTTAATGGTCTTACTGAGTAAAATATTAACATCAATCCCACCGAAGTCACTTTCATATAATATCTAAAATTATACGATGACTTTTATAATTTAGACTATAATTCTTGAAGCTTAAATACTTTCTCATTTAATGTAATTTGTAAGCGCACAAGATTGTACTATATGGTCGCTAGTTCAATAACCTTGCATACTATCTAGTTACTGAATGATATATTGTACAGCATCCATGTGTTATGTTAGTAATTAGCAATGCATTATATAACACCTGCAAGCACCAATTTCAGAGAATTGATTTATTAATAGAGAGAGGAATTAATATTTAGTTGTTCGCTATACGATGTGATTTCATGAATAATTTAGTATCAAGCAAGGCTCTATTATTATATTAGTGAACAAATATTATCAGCTATATAAGTATAATATATCATTAATTATAGGCATTATATGTGTCGGTATTAGGGTTTGAATTTTTCGACAGGACAATAATCGTTTTATGTTCTTTTGTCATTTTGTTTTTTTTGTATTTTATCTTCTCGGAACTGGATAGAGAATATATCTATTAGGTTATTATTTCTTGTTTTAATTGCCTCTATATAATGGAACTAAAATGGGACCCCTTTGTTAATACGGAGATAGCATAATACAGTCACAACTATTACGATGCCCTCTGACGAGATATTCCCATTTATGTGTCTAAAATTCTCGTTAAAGAATAACTCAATGCGCATATTTTTGTATTTCGTCCGATTTTGTAACATATTTATTTACTAACTTTCCGATTGAACTTAATTTGTTATCAATCATTCAAGAGCTATTACACATAGCTGGACAGACGCGGTTGGAGATAGGGACAGAATGCTCTTTATCGGGAACAAACGAGGAGTGTATGCTATTGCGTCAATTGTCAGTTCTCTGATTTATCAAATTTTATATAAGCGGATGAAAACATTTATTATCAGTCAGTAAACTTACGATGTATTATATGATGCACTTTAGCAAGTTCGCATAGGTAGTATTTTAGTCCATAAGCAGGCCATTACGGAATTGGTTAAATGTGAATAATACTCTCGTTCATTTAAATCAATCAGTATTATTATTATTTAAAGATTGCACAACTTAAAATGTAATGAGTTGTGCAACTCATTATATTATAGATGAAAGAATTTCTTGCTGAGCCAGTTGTGGATATGAGGAGAACAATGCAGATGACAACGAGGAAACAGAGTTTAGATTCTCAGATGAGAATTAAGAAATGATGAAGACACTAACCGCAAAATATTGCTAAAAATACTGCAAGAGAAAAAACTTACGTTTTGAATTTGTGGAGGAGTTGGGTGAGCGAAAAGAATAAAAAACTGAAACTGTCTTTTAAAACATTTCCAGAAAAGGGAATTGAAGCTTTTAGTGTAGCAGAACTACTGAATGAGTGAATTCCACATTTCAAATGTGTAAATAAAATGTGACTGTATTCCAATTATTTCTGGACTGTTTGTAAGTGTTCTCTACGTGATTATTTACCATAATTTAATAAAACATGAAAATTGTTGTTTGTGAACTAATAACCATGTATTTATATATATATATATATATACGGTCAATTATAGCATTGCACTTCATTTTATATATTTAATTTGTATTTACTTTATAGAAAAAGCATTTCTGTATATTTCTACAGAAAGTTTTAGTTGCAGTAAATATGATTAAAATGTTATTTTTAATTAAACTATTTTTTCTATTTATATATTTAAGCTTTATTATTTTTTTAAGATTCATTTAATATTAAGTGATATATTATTTACTATTTAAGTTAAGTAAATTAAACATTACAGTCCCCTGCTTAAAAGTAAAACTTCACCTATACATTTGAAGTATATGAAAGACATATTTATTTGTTTTCATATATATCCTATTTTAATGCATTAAACTCTATTAATAGTAAAATTGTTTTTTGGGAAAGCTTACTTTTCCTGTTATGTTGTTTATAAAAATCTATAGGATGATGTTTTGAAATACATTAATTTTGGTTAATCTGCCGTTTGAAACAAAGAAAACATATGATAAATATATATATATACATATAACTATTTTAATACATATGCATTTAATTTTAAATAGTAGAACCCGGTTATTGTGCATATTATATAAAATACAAAGTTTAAGCATTTCTAATGCATATATACGACGCTTCAACGAATCGCATAATAATAATATCTATGCAATTATTGACACACAAAGATTTAAACAATATAACAGACTTACTCATTTGTAAAATCGTTTTCTTTATCACTCTATATATAATATGTTAAATAAATTGTTTTCATTTGTTTCATTTCCTGTAATCATCTTTTATTTATAACAAGATATACCCTAACTACACTGTTATACACTATAATTGGGGCGCCGCCTTTATTATTATTCAATATCACAAAATAAAGTCAGACCTTCGCATTTAGAACAGGTGGTGTTACAAAAAGTGAAGCCTTTAATCAATTTTAAATATTGACTATATTTATTAGTCTATTGGGGAGGTTGATTGCGTCATTGTGTACTGATGTACCCTCTCGCATTGTTCTACTGGTCTGTTTGGTTTGAATGTATGCTGTATGCTGCATACCTGCTGTTTGGAATTTAACGTCCCATTTAATCCTCAGTTAAGGGTGGACAGTTCCAAAACATCCGATATAGCGACTTTGGAATATTACACTTTAATCTAGTCTCAGCAATTTCGGGTGTTTAAGTGAAATAATTGGACAAGTAAAAAATATAAGTTTATAAAATGATTTCTACTCATATACATGTATATTATTATTACGTTATGGTGCTAAAATCCGTTTGAAGTTAAAAATTTAAAAATACTTTCTCGTTTATTGTATCTTTCAATAAATATCTCGTGACAGTAACTTACTTTTCAGGAACTTTCGAGCAAAATATAATATTGATTAGAAAACCATTTCTTCTTCTTATAAAACTTCAATATAAATGATTTTAAGAACCCCACCTTTTAATTACCCGTACGACTCTTAAATGTGCGACGTAAATGTATATATATATATATACATAGTTAAGAAATATAGGTACACGCATATTTTAGAATGATTTTAACAATGTATTTTCTTAAATTATCTTTGCCACTTAAAAAAAGTATAGTGTCGAGATATTTTAACTAGGTGAAGTTCCCATCACTCAACCAAATTAACGATTAATTTGTTCCCCTGAATATCTCTCCATATATTCCCCCTTTTTCCGCAGATGCTAAAAAGTTATATGTGAGAGCGTTTATTTGTTTCTAGAGAAGACCCAGAATTGTAATATATATAATCAAGTGGGATATACATATATATATATATAGGTGAAACAATACTTTAGACCGCAATGCTTTAGAACTAACTCAAAGAGTTATGGAGTAATTGTTCTGGCATTCTATTGAAAAGGAAAGTCTGCAGTTTACCGTCGTTTAGTTAATGATTATAATAACTGAAATATTACTCTCTATTACGCATATATAGTTAGTAGTCATTATCAATTTTTCCTATATACGGAATCAATATGAAAAGCAATTTAAAGCATGCTTTTTACATTGTTATAGTAATATTGTCGAAGAAATTCACTTCTGGTGTTAATTTCGCTGACATTGCTTTAGAAAATCCATATATAGCGCCTTTAGAGTGCATTTTCTTAGCATATATCTTTATAATAGTGTGACGTAGATTGCATTAGCAACAAAGGGCAACGACCTTGAAAATACAAACAACTATAGTTTCGGTTTAAAAGTTATATTACGAAAATGGAAATTTGCTTCGTTTTTGGTTATAATCGCAGTATAAAACCAAATAAAAACCACGGTCCCAGAATAGTAAGTTGAAAATACAATAAAAGAGACAAATAATTAAAAACAATGTTCAAATATATTTCGGCTTAACTCTCTCTTTAAAATCCGGGTATGCAAAATATGTTTTCTATGCCTTCAAATCAATTTATTTCAAAATAATTTTAAAATGCAGTAAAACAGCTGAAAAATATCAATAGTTGCTTGTTATTTATTCATGATTGCAAACATAGAAATAATTATAGTAGATGAAAATAAGTTAAAACCGAAACTAATATGTTTGTCTTTTTTCAAGGTCATCACTAAGCGTTACTAAGTGATCTAAACACTAAATTCGCGTGTAATAACTAGAAAAAATGTGACACAAAATAGCTGCGTAGTAGTTTATAAGCGACGGCTTTATCCCCAGAGATGGGTGCGGGTATTTATGGCAATGTCTGACTCCTCATCAACGCACACACACACACAATTACAATTACAAAAGACTTGCTGCAAGCAGAGATATTCTGAAAGTAAAGTTTATCTATAACGGGTTACTATCGCGAACACAAAGTCAATCGTTTAAATCTCATAATATATTTGGGTTATTATATAATCTCTTGATAATAATGTATTCAAATATAAATGTTATCCTAATAGTAGGAAAGGGTAGACAATTGAAATTAAACCTATTTTATATATACAATTGTCGTGAAGTATGATCGCGCTATCGATTTATCCAAACCTACGGTAGTATGAGTTGTTAGCTCATGCGAGCAACCTACGTACAGTAACTAGGTATATTAGAATACCACAAGAACGGCCATTTTTTAAACAGCTACCATTGAAAAAGTAATTTATATTTTGAAATGATTTAACTTTCATCGTGTAGCGCCCCCGAAAATTAATCAGCTTGGCAATTTTAATCTTCATAACTATTATAGAACTCGCGAGATTTAGGTGCAAAAAACTATTTATTTTCGTAAGTATTCTTCTTCTTCTTCTTCTTGAAACCCCCTATAGTTTAAGCGATTTTTATGAAATTTTGAACATATATTTTGTAATGTCCCGGAGATAAAAAAATTATATTTTTACATAGCAACCATTGCTAGGGGTCTAGATTTTGCATAGCAACCACTGTTTCCTATCTAACACGTTATATAGGTTAATAGCTCATTTTTAGAGTAAAATAGACAGCTACATATGTGTTTTGCAATTGTTAGAAGCTCCATAAAAAACGAAATAAAAAATAAGTTTGACTAGAATTTAAATAAAAAATGTTTTAGCACTAAATAATAGATAAAAAGGAATTTTGGGTATATACTCGTATTACCTGATATCGTGAGCATATATTTATAGCATCGATGAAATTGTATCTGAATTCTGATTGTTTGATTGCATATTATTTCAATCAAGTTGTATATATACATTATATGTTACAGCGAAAAGTTTTGTCATTTTTTTATATAGTGTTGTTGTTTAAAAGCGCTGCACCTAGTCTAATATAATTTCAGATGTCGAATACAATAAATATTATTGAGTGCAAATGACTGCTTTAAAAATGCTATGTTACGTGTGCATATTTTAATCAAACAAATGTTAAGTATACAAATTATGCATATTATTTATATTACTTAATGGGGGTTATATTTGTTTCGCTTCTCTAAAAATAATGGAAGGCTTAAAATAGTTACATTTTTGCTGTGGAGTTTATCTAAAATAACATTAAATTGTGTGACTGAACATACCTTTACAACTATATATATATAAGGAAATGCTACATTAAATAGTCTTTTAATATAACATTCAGCCAAAAATTGTAATATTAATATAAGGCAAAAAAATGGCAAAAAGTGTTAGCTCAACCCATAAAAGAAATGAAATATGTTAGCTCTTTAGATAATATATTATTCAATTTGAGCTAACTACGTTTTTATTATTAAGACAATTTTGAAGTTTATTCATGCCATTATAATACGTTTATGTCTTAATTAATAGAAATATCAAAAGTTATATTGATGAATACATCAAATTGAATGAAGTTATACAATTATAAATATCCTAGACAAAATGCTTTTAGTGTCTAAAAAAATAGTTGTTTTAAGTAGTTAGCTCAAGTCTAATATTATTAACTAAAACGCTAACACACTTTTTACCCCATTTTTGCGTATATTAATAATATATATTGATTAGTTATGCTTTCAGGCATTCGAACACCGCCAGTCGGAGCTCATAAAAGGAATTCGACGTTAAAATTCTTTTTTATCATTTAACACACCGCAGGATTGAGAAATGCAGTAAGAGAGAGGATATATAGTGGGTAAATAATATAAGAACCTACAAAGCCTGAGTGATACACAGGGAACGTTAGATGTCTCTGTATGGGTTGATAAGTTCTCTCTGCAAGTGGTAAAAGACTTAATCAGTTCTACAGAACGCAGGAGATATGCCAAATCATTCACCCATTTAAGGAATCAATTGTTTTGGAATGTAGCCCGATCTATGAGACAATTGTTGTCGTTTTTTATGTGTACACCATATTTTAACTGAGCTGAAGCGAGTAGAGTAGACCGTCTTTAATGATACATTAAATTGGTACACTATGTAATACATTAAATGTTGTTACACATTTATTTGTATTCAAATGTTATGAGTTTATGTTTTGTTGAACTATATTCTACAATAATTCCAAATTAAGACTAAATAAAGTACTTATCTTATAGCCTAATACCTTTTGTCTTAGTATTCTTTAATATATTTTTATATGATTATTTTAAATTTAGAGGCGTTATGTTTTCCTCAAAAGAAATGACACTCATTAGAAAAATTAATTTATAGTTGACTGTTTTAATAAAACTTCCAACCCTGAAAAAGTGACCAGAAAAAGCTAACAAATCGAGTTCTTTTCTTTATTTAGACACAGCTTATGAAAAAGAGGTATTTCACGTTTTTGGATTGTTTTGGACGCGCACTCTTGCTTTACCTACGAAATTCGACTCCCTTAATCTCCCCCACGGCGTGTTAAGATTTGAGGTGCACGAGATCTCTCCCCATCCGCCGCGGGGGAACAAGAATACAGAGAAATATGTTGCGAACACTTGCCACCTCTTGAAGACTCTTGAGGACTCTCAAGCTACCTGAGTACCTGGACAAGTGATCCAGCTAAGTCCCTCCTCGTCCACTCCACCATCACGCACGTTTCTGTGCCCTCCAGTGTGCTCTAGGCCGATCCCTCAAAACTTCTGACCATCTATGTACACCAAGTATAGTATGTATGCCCTTTTGGGAGGCTATAAGTTTGCATGATAATATGTATATATCAGGGAGAGAGAGAAGGACTGTTTAACTATTGTCTAAGTTTCACCAATGTAACGTTGTTTTTTTTAATTGTTATATTCTCTATGCGTTATAAGCGCAGCTCTGGCCGTGTTGAATTCAAATGTGTGTTAGGTGTAATTAGTCGCACATGTAAATTGCGGCGTAAAAAGTTTACACATGGGCGATTTTTTAAATTATTTCTCTTCCGCCGATGTTGTCGATGTTATAACATGAAAGCGAAATGAAACAAATTCGATTATATGCTGAAGGAATATATTTTGTAAATTTCTAATTATTTAATATAATGGGCATTTTTTCGATTATTTTGCTAAAAGATAATAAAAGTTTGGGCTACCACAACCTCATTGAACACATAAATATCTGCATTATATCCATTATAAATGTTGGTTTATTATTAGAAATAATAAATAGAAAAGTATTTAACTCCTAAATATTCAAAAATGTTAAAACCCGCCAAATTGTTGCTTTCCCGTTAATACAAACACCGTAAAATGAATGGTTTGAAAATGAAAGGAATTGGCGCCAAATTTGTTTACAAACAGCTGGATTATGAAGATCATTTCGGAAAAGTGATTACTTGATACCTAAAAAACTACATTGATGCCCTGGCCCTGTAGAGTATACTTTCATAAATTAATTAAAAAAATTGTAATTATTTCTTAATCTTAGTTTTGAATATTTCATAAATATTATCTTAAAATTGCAAATGTACCTTCCTTAGAATAAACCAATGTATGTGGATAGAATGACAATGTAAACTATTCAAATTGAACAAATATTGTGCATTTTTCGATTGTGGCCAACACATTTCATTTCAAGGAATTAAGCATACGCTAACTCATTAACATAATATTATAGAAACTACTACTATTATACTACTCATTGGAGTAGCATATTAGAGCGAAAGAGAGTTCTTTAATTACGTACGTAAGCTTTCTGCCAGCATAATATGTGTTCTATCTTGCCAGGTGTTATGATTACAGTTAATTAGAATGAAGCATTTTCTTGCTAGAGTTACATTGGCATGCATTTAGGTGTGAGTGTTTTAAGATGAAATGACAAGTAATATGCAAATAGGATTGTGTGTTTATAATTTCAATGATATTATACAAGTTAATCCCATATTATGTAGACGGCAGTATTTTCAGCGGAAAAGGTTGAGATTCCACTAATTTGTGTTTTCCAGTCGTATTATGTCTCAATATATAACATCTTGCATATGAATAATTATCAAATAATACGTGCTTTTATGTGTTTCCGAAGAATTGGTTAAATATCTAAATGGTGTTTTTATGCTTTTTACGCATCCATATCTGGGAGGGGGCTCCTCCATTAATGTTTACGCTTCCTAATAGAGATAGAGTTTTTATGCAAACATGTTTTCTCACATATTCTATGGAAAAATTGGCCAAAAATACTTTCTTACAAAAAATGGAGGTAAAAATACGAAATTTTATAATTTAAAAAGTAGAATATAATTTTTTAATTTTCAAAAATATATTGTTTAATTTTCTGTCTGAATTATTAGATGACATTAAATCAGAACCAGAGTCAGAATTTCGGGGATTTTGTTGTAACCGAAGGCGGACTCCCTGCGACCCCTTTATTTAATACAATAAAATTGCTGTGTTACCGGATACTATGTAAGTTACTAACTGACTGACTTTCCAAGTATTTATATTTTCCACCAGTTTATAGGTACCTTTTTTTGAGAAATAGCCCAATTTATGAATGCAAAGCCTTAAACATGTATTCTATACCTATATGTATATATCTATCTATAAAGTAAACTAGTTAAGATTTTATCGTGTCCATTTATCAGGATTAATAACATCTAGAAGCGAAATTGTCCATCTCCGTATAATGTAGACACGCGGCACCAAACGATTTCAATTATAGCATAAACTGTTGTGTTGTACAACGCCGCATTCTTATTGT
>JAYRBW010026527.1:0-12384 GCA_036023295.1 Invenusta paracnida
GCACATGAATGTATGTGAACGTAAGATTCGAACATATGACTTTGCCTCTCCTTTTCATAAATGTCAACTAACAGATTATGCTGATAACTAACTTATTTTACAGAAGTGATCAGAGCTCTTCAGTAAATGTACGGAATCAAACAAAGATGGAACTCGTAGTTTTGATCCGATTGTGTGCGGAATCAAATAAGCATATTCGATTTAATAATCGATCATAAACATATATAACCTTCTGTCAGAAAAGTGCTTCTCTGTCATTAAAGTTGACAGTTCATAAGAGTCTCATAATTTCAAGAGATGTTAACACAAGATCTTGAAGTGAATACATGGGAACCAAACGAAGAATAATGACACACACAGGAAAACGAAGGCTTAACTGTCACTATAATAGATTGTGCAATCTTGACGGGCGGACCATCTCTTACGTATCCAAGAATATGCCCACTGAGAAATCTAATCTTCGTCTAAAATAATCCCACATTCCCTTTATATTACAACTAACTCAGTAAATGTGAACTGATATGTTTGTAAGCTCGAAGCCATGATAGTGTTTCGCGGTGTTGTAAGTGTGTTTGAGGATGAGAATTAAGAAGAGGGGTTATGGGCCTTAGTTTTACATAACATTATAACACTACACGTTCGTAAGCTCTCAGTTTGGCATAACTCGATTTATTAATCAAAACAGTTGTAATAAGTGATTAGAACAAATCTGACGCTATATTGGGAAGACCATTTGAACTGTGCCGTGAAGTTCGAGCAGAATTTGAAAGTTGTTTTCAGAGAACGAAATCTCCTTTGGAGGCTTTCTAAGAGGATTTACGTTACAAGTGAAGGAATAATGTGTTACGCCATTAATAATATTTTCATGTGGTGACCGTAAAGTTTGTTTTATCTGGAAACCATGCAAGGGATAGGTGGAATTGACACATTCGTTGCTGAAACAGTGAGGTCGGAAGATTCTTTTATAACGATGAAATGTTCCATATTGTAAACTCAATCTTAGAGTATAGAAGAATTGTTGAAAACTATAAAGTTTAGATAATATTTGGTTTTTGGTGGTAGAACTTTGAATAGAACTTTGGTGGTTGCTAACTACAAACTAATTATATATGTATTATCTTTATGTGGATACACCCAAACTAATGCGTGACTATTATTTGTAATGATGTGAAGTGTGTATATAATTATATGTTTTGATAACTAGTATAGTATTTCAAATTAAAAATATTTGCATTTTGTAGATTGAAACTGCATTTGAACATTTTGATTTTGTTCCTATTTCCAAAACTTTTTTGTACTCTCCTAAAACAATCGGAATATAAAATGTGTATATTTATTAATTATATGCTGTCAACAACTCGTCAACTTTTATGAATACTATAATATTACTTTATTTACTTTTATCTTCTTGACGATTATACCTACATTAAAGCTTTTATCGAAATTGCGCTTTTAACTCTTTTTGTTGTTGTGGAAATACTCATCACATCATTATTATGTACAATAGATTACGTTTTTTCTAATATAATAGTACTTCATTAATGTAACAACGGCGTAGCCGAACAGATAGACAGTCAACTTTATCATATTAATATTAACAGCATTTATTGGACAACATTGTATTCTTATTGATATCTTGATAAACAGTACATATATTGGTTCCGTATATGTAAAGCATTAATATACGCTACATTAAAGTTGGTATCCTGGGAAAAGAAAGTTATAATACGTTAACTGCTATAATTGTTCTATACTGCTGAGTCGGTAGAAATCATGTTGGCTAAAAAGATATTCTGCTGTGTATGTAGAAATGTCATTATTTACTTTATTAGTACCTTCACATCTTTCATGCAGCCAAGGACTTCATTAAAGTTCTGCTAGTCGTTGATGTTACGAAGCGTGCGAACTGCCTGGAAAGTCTGGCTCATCCTTGGATCTCGAGTAACATTGCCCTGAACAAGGATTTGCACCCTCAAGTCAGTGCTCAGTTGACCAAGCACTTTATTGCCAAAAAGCGTTGGAAGGTGAGTACATCATGAAACATTTTAAATATCTTAAATACCTGTCTGAATCCCAATTAGCAACAAAACGGACTATGCTAATGTTTGAATCGGTCATTTATTTAAAATTTAATTATACTATTATTTCCTAATTTACATAAAAGACAAAATTCACATAAATATAATCCCGCAGTTAGCACCCCCCAGCTACAAGGAACGAGGTATCAACATTGACTCCCCTATAATTGTAGATAATTGTGTCAAATCCCCAGAAATGAACGTCTGCCGGTGTTTGGAGGGTTGGTCTGGACCACAGGGGCATTTTAAAATTTCCCATATTAAAAAACAAGAATACTTTTTACAATTTATGCTCAATTTTCTAAAATTTGTATTTTCAATTTATAACCTTTTTAAAAGTTACCTTGCATATGATTTTAAACATGTATCTATCGTCTTTATCTTAAAATCAAAATTAAACACACATATCATGTTATTACGTTTCCAGATACTTTTGAATATTGATACATTGGCCAATTTATGCTAATTTTGTTTTCAAAATTGACCTGGTACTAATATTCAAAAGCATCTGGAAACGTAATGACATGATATGTGTGTTTAATTTTGATTTTAATATAAAGACTATAGATATAATATTTTTAAAATCATATGCAACATAACTTTTTAAAATTCTATAAATACTTATATTATATTGAAAATAGGAATTTTTAGAAAATTGAGCTTAAATTTTAAATGCCACTGCGGTCCAAAACAATCCTCCCAACACGTCGATTTCGGAAGGTTTGACACCATTATCTACAATTATAGGGGAGTCAATGTTGGTACCTCGTTCCTTGTAGCTGGAAGATGCGGGTATAATAGAGATTTTTAGTGTTTTTTAATATGAGATTATTAATTATCTTCTATAAATCAATTTATTATAAGACATTTATCTGAACTCAGTTTTATGCACTATCTCTATATTATGTGAGCCAAAGTAAGATCACAGGTTTATCTGCTTGGAATAATCGCTCTAAATTATCCTCATCGTAATATGATAATGGCTCTAAAAAACTAATTTTGATACAGAATCTAATTTGATTTGAGCAACTGATTCAGTCAGATGAACATTTATAATAAACTTTCGTATCCTTGCATATTGTTTTTTCCTTAGAATAATTTTCATAGGTTCTGGTATTAAAGTCTTTTATTAAGAAATATTAAATGGCTTTTGGTTTGATCGACTCATATTTTTTTATAGTATCTTATCAAAATAGTGTTTATTTCGTTTTGATGCGCAATCTTATATATATAGGTATACTTTTGGCCTAATTAAATATTTATAGATATTTTCATTTTATTATTATTTATTTATTTACGTTTCTGCTTGAACTATAATTCAATATTGTTAATTTAAAAGACGT
This sequence comes from Invenusta paracnida, assembly GCA_036023295.1. Lineage (NCBI taxonomy): Eukaryota > Metazoa > Platyhelminthes > Proseriata > Coelogynoporidae > Invenusta > Invenusta paracnida. Next base: position 3,422 of record JAYRBW010026527.1, read on the forward strand.
TTCTAAACAAATTTGAACTTTTCGAATTAAACGATTTACACTTTTAATTTAAGTGTTTCCTAATAATAGAGCTACGTTACACATATAAAACACATAATGTCTTATTTATTCAAAGATACCTGTCACAAAACTATTCTGAAGCTTATCTGAAACATATTTACTTCTCTACTTCATTTGTAATTTAATAATAATATATTTATTGTAAAAACCAAAAGGCGAGAATAGGTCCGGTATACATGGACGTGCTACCAGCTTGAACAAAAACATGTCGGTTGCATGTAAGCAGTAAATATAAGCATTACACTATGTTAGTTATAAACTTTACAAAACGGACTTAGATTAACTCTATTGAGCTCTTTTTTAAATACATTTAAAGATTTAGAGTTTACAACAATATTTGGTAATGTATTCCAGATTGGAACCACTCTAACAGAGAAAATGAATTTTCTACAGTTACAATTAATTATTTTATTTATACTTAATGTTACATTATTACCCATTAAGTTATACTTTGTATTTTTAACATTAAAAATATCTGATATTGAAATAGCTACAAAATAGTTTACAATTTGATAACAAAAGTGCAACAATCATTAAAAATGCTTCTATATTCTAAAGATTTTACACCCAATACATTAAGTCTGAAGCTATAATGGAATTTAAATTGGAATATTGTAATATTTAACACGACGATTGCGTTTAAATAAATATGCCAATCATGAAATCATTCAGGGAGCTATACATTTAAAAATATATATACGATACATCGTATACAATATCTAATATATATATATATAATTTAAATATTATAGATACTTGAGTTGTATGTCAGTGCCATATTTTTTAAAAATATGTGATTGTATTTTTGTGAAATCACTCGAATTGTTAACATGAACGATCATTTAACAATGAGCTAAAATATAAGTTGGAAAAGACTTTCTTATTTTCTTTCTTCACTGATATCGTTTGCTAATTCCAAACTAATCCTTTAAACCCGTTAAGGACGGCTTTGCAAGACTACTCAATTCACACTCGCCCATTCACCTGATTCCACTCGATAGATTGTTTAACATTGTCGCAGATACAGACTCCAGATGTGTGTGGGTTCCAAATCATATCTCTGAGTGGTGTGCCCACACTGCTACCACACATTATACATAGTTCCGCATATAAGCCAATATACGTATTATAACGAAGTAAGATGAAGATAAATAACTTTCAGTTCGGATATAATACCAAAGTTCGGCTCGCCTTCCTTTTTGCGCGTCGCGTCGCGTCACGTCCATATGATATAATTACTGTTATGTTAAGTGGAGGAGAGGGGAGGTGAGGGGAGGGGAGGGGAGGGAGGCAGTTAATTATCAACGTATTGATTTATTCTAAGTGATGAGGACTGCTCGGCCCAAGTTCTCAGAAGAGGTGTTTGACAGATTTCACTTTCTCTTCATTATACTTTTCAACTTTCCTACCGTCTATTCTACTGAGCAGTTAATTTGTCTTCCAATCAAACATTTGAGTTTAGCCCGCCCTCTGGGAGGTGACTCGAATACCTAATGGCGGTTGACAGCTTGATTAACCAGATTAATAATTATCGAGTTTCTGTATTCGCGTCATTCTCGGTTTTTGAGAATATCAATATTTAATCTACATATATATGCATTAAATATACAGTTTAAATATTATGACTATTTTTTATTGCAGAAAGTGTGTTATATATGTGACTATAATCTGTTTTATTGTCCATAAATTAATAATAATATATAATTAATCTATAATTTAATAATTAAATAATAATACTATTTATACTGCTAATAGGAAATAATACAGTTTATAAGTACGGTATTTGAACTAAACTCTTCCAATTTGGTATTACAAAATTACAACAAAAATGCGTTTCATTTTTAAAATCAAACCATATTTAATTTTAGAAAATTCTACGAAATTTGTACATTACAGAAATATACATAGAAAAATGTAATATTATTATCAAGAAATATGCACTACTCTAGAGAATAGTTACATGAAGAAAAAAGCTTTTTATAAAATATGAAGATAGGAACTTTGTTATTAATTTAATTATTTCAAAATTCATGTTCTTTAAATGATTAGTGTTAAATCCAAATATTAAACTTCAAAACTCATTCTTGAAAACGAAGTGGCAGTATTGAAGCGTCGCTAAAATGACCTCTGCATTTTAAAATATCCAGACCAGTCATAATCTAACCAATTTTAAATATGCACATTTATTAGGACTAGTTGTTAAATTTATTTTCAGTTTAAATCGATTTTATTAAAAAGCTCTAGAATAGTTTTACTTTTATTTTATTTTATTTTATTTTATTCTCTCATATTACAAATAATTCAATATTGTAAATATATATAGATTATACTTATACATGATATCAATAATATATTTATAATTAATATAATTAGTAAAAATATCATTCTTTTTTCTACAATTTTAAATATATATTTATCACGACGTTTAAAATCAGACTGAGTTGTTGTGCTTTATTTCAATGATGATTATGATTATCATGTTTGCTTCTATAAAATGCTTATTTCTTTGTATGTGCACACGCACACACACGCAAATTTGATCGGTAAACTGGACACCATCAAACAAATTTAACTCTTCTATTCAAATAATTACAACAGCTATTGAAAATATACATCCTTTATTTAGTATTCATTTATTACACTAAGGGAGAGTTTTATAAATATTTTTTTGTATTATGAAATCTAGAACTACTCATTTGACCATTTGTTTAAATGACATGTGTGCGCATAAGTCGTTTAGTTTAGTTTAGTAATTGAGTAATTGATGTGTATTCTAGATGAAGATAACTGTACATTTTAATTGGATATTTGTCTCCGCTCACCTCTCAGAAAGCCTACAATGCCACTGCAGTGATGAACTTGCTGAAGCGTCTCCAACTGACGAAGAGTTCTCAACGAACAGAGCAGTCAACTCCACCGACTGACGTTCCAGAAGCTGGCCAATAATTGCCTACCTACCATTTGACTGGGAATACTGCTTACATGTGTTTCAAACTTAACAATTATACTGTTGAAATCAGATTTGGTATGATAGTAATACATTGAATTACCAATTTACAGTTACTTGATATAATTAATTGAATGATTTGTCTTTACTGTCAAGACACGTTTTCTGAGGTAGGGTTCTATTCTTTGAGATAGAACTGTGGAACTTTCATTTATATATTAGCTGGACTAAGTGAGTCATGTTCTTACAGAATAATATAGAATTTAGTTGGACACAAGGCTCTTCCATTTTATTTATTGAAATTTATCAAGAGTTCACGAGCTGTGGCATGTCTTCGTCAATTCATGCGCTATCGAGGGCAACTATTAAAAATAAATAATTCATATCAATTGATAAATGATACATGTATGTGAACTCAACTAATTTGATTAAATTAACAGAATATACCTGTATAATAGTCCATATCATACATGTCTAATAAAGGATTTCATACAAACATTTAGTAAATATATACTTGAATGTATTTACCGCCGGTATATCCTGAGAGATACCAACTTTTATTCCGAGATTATTTAACTGTCGTATTATAGTGAGATTTTTCCTTGTCATTCGAGCAGCACACTTTTTATATATCTTCATCATGTTTTGGATATTATTCCGCTATTGTTCAGCTGTTGAGTTCTGATCATGACGAGGAAATATCCGATACTAAAAAAATGTCTTTATATATTTCCTGATATTATGCTATAAACATTAAATTTTAATTTAACAATACATTTCTAAAATGCACAATTGTATCATGATGACAAGATACAAAAAAATTGTATTTATTTATAACAATATATTAAAAGTAATATTTCCAATATTTAAAATATAAATAATTAGTTACACAGAAAAATGTGATACTTAGTGGATAAACGATGTTTCGCTAATAATTATCATTCCCAAATATGATCTGTAAATGAAAAAGAAAAAAGTGTATCTATTTAGTTCAGTATAGATTTTGAAATTGTAACATAAAGTTATTTATCAAGTGGATGTGTATTTTACAAATATGTAATATATACAAATATTATATAATATATTATACTCATAAAAAAATATATGTATATTACATATATCCAATATGAAGATTTTATAACTGTTTCATATCAAATATTTTACTACTGTTTTCTGTTTACTGCACTTTGCGGGTTTCACATTTGATTTTGAATATCTTCTTATTTTCTTACATATTTATAATACTAAAGTTACCCTAATGATACACATACATTGTTTTAATAATGTTCATACACTCATTTTAATTTTGTATTTTAACTGCATTTTCATTATTTTCACATCAATTCTTTTACTCGAAATTTCGTTTTGTAATAGAACACATATTCCATAATTATGATACCAACATGTTTTGTTCATAATAATAATATGCTCAGTAAACTTAATATATTCCAGTCTAACTATATAATGCTTGTGTATATACCTATATATCTATGTCTACCATATATAATATTTTTTCCACCACGACGAAATGCGATATAACTAATTCATGAAGCTCATTTCAGGTATAATAAACCAAGTATTATAAGTTGATTACATTTTTTAAATTATAAAAAATAAACTGATTGTTATTATTGAATATTCAGATTAATCTAAAAAATATTATTATTCAAATATCGATTATCTATTTATTGTGATATATTCTGTACAATAATCTATTTGTTCATGATTTTTAATTTATACTACTTTTATTTGAAAAGTACTACTTTATGTACACTTCATTTAAAATGCAAATTTATTCAAATAAAAGAACTAATTATCTCTATCCTATTATATTATATTATTGTGTGTAAATTATATCTTTCTTACTATTTTATATTTATGTATTATTCTATATCATATGACAGTATTCCTATTATACTATATTATTTTATTAAATAAAAATAACATTATCTACAGTTACATTGTGTGCTTCTTCATATTATATCAATATGAAGTTATTAGTATATATAATATTAATATATAAGTATTAATTAAGTATTATATATTTATTAATAGTTATTCCAAGATCAAAAGTGCATTCTAACATAGTTATGATCTATGATTTAAAAATGAGATAGAAATCTCTGTAGCCACACTTTTCATTTATATAATTGATAAACTTTACAGAAGATCATGCCTGTTCAAAAGAATACATTTAATTTAATTTCATATACATATATTTTGTATTTATTTGCGCAAAAGTTTGTATACATAATGTGTGAAAATAAATCCGGTTTTTAGATGTATTAACGTTGAAATATAGAGTAACTAAATTTTTTTTCAAAATAAAAAACTTGGCAGTAATATTATCTAATTTATGTATCATCGTAATTATTTTAAACTACTTAAATTATAACTAATGATTAAAGAATCATATAATTTTAATTAATGCTATGAATATATATTTAAAATGATTTTAACCACACTTTCCAAGGACTATTCTCTATTTATAAAATAGTGACTTTCATTTATATTAATACTCTACAAAATGATATCAACATGATAATTATATTTTTCTATAAACGCATCATAGCGATATTCGCAAAATTACGTCAATATACTGATATCCAGCTTATATCATTAAATACACAAATTATAGAGATAAATATAGTAAAAGAGGCCCTTAGAAAATATAAACAGGGCAATAAATTGTTTTTGCATGTAATGAATCTATATCCATGAAGACATGGATAACACAAAAAAAAGACAAACAAAACATTATAAAGGATTCAGCTTTTATATTTACAGTTTTAAACGGCATTTCTGAAACTGGCCATTCTTCAAAAAAAGAGAAATCAATTTATACTTTGCTGAAAAAAGAACGAATGCCAACAAATTTCCGCATTTCTAACAAACAAGAAACCTCTAGTCCGATCGTTGAGTATGAAAGAAACATAGCCTAACGAGTTGTTTCATAATTTAAATAAATATATTCGCTATATTTTATTTATATATAAATCCAAAACTTTTCCATAATTTAAATAGATATATCCCTATATACTTTTGTGAATGCATGATTAATTAATACAGGGCGTATCCAAGTGCCACATTAGTTAGTTCTGAACAACCGCCATTTATGATAATTTAAAGATATACAGCTGCACAGTGTACACCAGTTTTTCTATAAGTATCATAAACATGATACATAAGAACGACAATATTTTTAAATTTATGAGTAAAAAATACTTCTCTGAAATGTGGGGCAATTTAAATTACATTAAACAATTTCGGTTAAAATATACTCAATATACACAATAGTTCAAGTTCAGATAATTTTGTCTTTATAAAATATGTGATATATTTTACTCGTATATAATATTAATTTAATATTTACAATATTCTCTTGTGACTCATCTCGTGGCAGGATCCTGCGCCGCACTGCCTGACACAATTCCCAAGGTCAGTTCATGTCACGTGATACATCTTTGATTGTTTTCAAAATAAAGGTTGTTTATTTAGTCACTAAAATGAGATACTTATGATAATTTGATGAATATATGGAAACTCAAGACTTACTAGCAATTTACTTTTTAATGTTTTTGTTGACATATATTCATATTTTTTTACATATCCCGGTAAAGTGGAAATGTAATTTACCCCCTGTTATACCACTTATAAGTGCGAATGCACTTATTTAATATTAGGAAATTATGTTTAATAAATTTCTAATGTAATCTTAAATGTCATTATACTAAATAGAAAATTGTCTCATTTATTGTTTTATAGGTACCTTTAAATAACGATTATTATAAAAAAATTGTAGTATTGTAAAATTGGTATTTATAACCTTAATTTTACAGTGACATTGCATTTATATATATAGTACATTGACATATATAACATTTAGAAATGGTATATAGTCATTTTGATAATCATTAATGTTGTAATCCCACTAAATTTTATAAAAACGTGTTTTTTTATGTAGGCTTCTGTTATTTTCACTTCTTTTTGGACTGTTTTTTTAAAACCTGGTTATCTTAGTTTCTCAGTCAGACTTTTTTTAATGATTTTTATAACTTTTATTTACTTTGGTTTGTTTATATATTCTGTCTTCTGCCTGTTTATATTCTAAGTACGATATAAGTCAATAATACGCTCGCAGTCATATTGGATATTTACTCTCTTCTTAATCCGTTTCAGAGTTGCATCGTTGTGAAAGAAAACTGGATTATTGACTGCTTTGCTAAAAAGAAGTGCCTCCTTGCAGCAGCCTTTAAAACGAAAGGAACAACTAGATTTTCATAGTAATGTTTCACTAATTGTTGAATATTCCACCGTTTTAGTTGAAAATATTCAACTAATTGTTTTACACTTTTTATGTGTTTTGTGGATTTTTCTTATTTGTGAATGCCTTTATGCTAATATTTTCCTTCTTCTATTATATTTAATAATATATGTTACACCATACTAGACACTTTTAACAGTTAGATTAAGATTAATTTTTTCATATTTAATTTTTACAATTAATGCATTGTTTTTTATCATTTCAATGTAGAATATTCATAAATTGAACCAATATTTTAATACACTTATTTATTGTAAAAAATCTCTTAATGCTGTTATTTATAATTCAGATTACATAAAAATGTATTTTTTTCGTTTATTCTTATACTAATTAGGCGGGTTATAGTAACTTTGAATTTGATTATTAAGCTGCGACTTCAGATAATTAATCTTACATTCATTTTAATTTGAGAGATGTTTATATATTTACTAAAATAAAAAAATATATATGTATATATTTAATAATTTAATGATTTCACCATTAAAATTATCTGTTTTCTTGGAAAAGCTACTATATAATTTAACCATATACATTAAATTCCATAATTTATCTAGACTAGAACTCATTCTACTAAACCAGTGTTGGCCACTTTAACCTAAGTAAAACATATTTTATTTGTATAAATAAATATTTCTCTTAATATAGGCTAATATAGAAAAGTTCACTTCCTTGCTGCCTAAATCTGGGTTATCAAGTAGTCATTGAAAAACGAATTTTGCAGCAATGGCAGAGCTGTTATTATCTCAATGATATTTCGTATAAATATATTTGTATAATGTAGAATTTTTGTTTTGAATTTTTTTGTTATACATCTTCTCCTATTATGAGAAATAGTTTGTAAAATATGCTGTTTGATTAGTTACATATTTTAAAGATTTTGATTGACTCAACGCATTGTAGAGTAATGATAGACACAGTTTCAATTCCTCTTGATTATTGAAAACAGTTTGATCTACTATTTTCTTAATATAAAGATTTAATAAAATAATGTTTCAAATGAAGTATCTCTTAAATAGTAAATGTCATATAAAATGTAGCCAATTTTATAAACTCTTGTGACATATTAAAATTGATTAAGTCTCGATAATACCAGTTATTTCTTACTTATTTATGCAATCTTTATTGAAATACAAGGATTTTCTATTGAGAAAATTTATCAACGATGCATATATTAAATTAATAAGAGCTGAAACTCTATCTAGCATTACTCAGTAGGTTAAATGTGTGGACTACCAAACCAATATCGTAATAAATTACACGATGAAATCCTAGGTCAACAATGTATGAAGGAATAATTAGACATCAGTTTTCTGTCTGTAATTTTAACCATATTAATCTTTTTGTAGAATTAAAACCTATATTTAGTCATTATTCTTGTTTAAAACTCATACTTTTGCTCATACATATTGGCAAACTTACCCCAAAATTTTGACACTAATTATGAACAAATATATGTAGTAAGTAAAAGTAGCAAGCGATTAAACATTACATTGAGATAAATGAATCCCTATAGTAGTAGGGTAGGGTGAGGTCTAGATCAACAAAGACCCCCCCCCGCGTCCAATCAGACTCGAGACAGCGCTCAGCCAATGACACAGCTGTAAGAGTATTAAAGGGAATGCGCGAGTTCGT
>JAYRBW010026538.1:0-12383 GCA_036023295.1 Invenusta paracnida
TGGTCTCGCGTGACACTAATAGGGGGTTATCGGGCATGTCGTGAATACAGTTTTGTCACGCGAGACATTAGTTTAATATGGTCTCGCGTGAAAAAACTGTATTGACGACATGCCTGATTTATTTTAAAAAAATGCCATGTCATTTTTAACAGTGTATATACAGTATATTGACCGACAACCACTTATTTTGATACTACTATAATGAACTATATTTGAACAAAAAATGATATCAATTGAAGCCAAGCCTACTTTGATATATAAAAAGTCACTGAATTATATATTGGTATCTAAATAAGTAAATGCAAAGTATCTTTCTACACATCGCGTGTTTTACTTGTATATAATAAAAATTTATAATGAATAAACTACTTTCTGATTGATATATGGTTTTATTATGTTAAAAATAACTTTCCAGAATTTAATAATATATATGCAATTACAGAATACATATTTTATATCCATTTATTTCAAGGATGATTCAATATTTTCTATGTGTATGTTATTTATAAATGCAAAAAATAAATAATAAAACAAAAACATGGCTAAGTTGTCATTTTTTGTTCCCTTTATATAAGCGGCTATATAGGTCAATAGTATAATGTATAGGTACGTACATTTTTAGAAATAGATAAAACATATAAGATAATAGATATAAGTTTACATTTACTTATATATACCAATATATTTCAGTAACTTTTTATATCAAAGTAGGCTCGACTTAAATTTATATCACTTATATAAATTAAATTATAAATTTTGTTTTAAAAACAAATATTGCATGATTATCTTGATTCAAATTTCCCGCCTAAATTCGCACCCATCTTAAATGAGAAACGGAAATTCCCTCTACGCGTCAGATTCAAGCCCTTAAACTGATTTCCTGCTCGCGATACATTCTCCGCTTGATGTATTGCCCCAATATTGTTTTAATTATTCTGTTGCCGTTAAGATTGTATAATTGACACGCATTATATGAGTTCCCTGTTAACGAGGGACTGACTTATGGGAGTATCCTCTAATATTAAGTCAAAGCAGCCCCACTCTGACAGCTTATTCCGATTATATTAACCCAAAATCACCAATTTGATTATCCAGCCTGGATTAATTTAACCATATTCTACAAAGTATTGACTCCAAATTTTCTCACACTCAAGATTAGGGTCTTATCTCATATATAATATAGAGCTAAATACTCTTTGGCCTGATGTATATGAAATGCACTAATTCACTAATTAGCTGGATATTGGAAGGGTTTTATCGTTGGGAGACTGGCATCTTTATCAAAATGGCAACACCCTCATTATAAAGTTATCATATTCTGATATATGAGAAGGCTATAGTGCGCTGCAACATTCAGTTGGCTTTCTGTGCGAGCATAATTTTATTGGCCGGAAAGAGTAGACTCAAGAAATTGGCCCAAGACGCGATTAAGCAGGCACATGAAAATGGTTCTTTGTATTTGGTCGACTAGGATGAATTCTGTCTTTGCCGATGAGGTTTTCTCCAACGTAGCTAATTGTTCTTCAGTATCCGTTTGCTTTAATTACTTCTAATATATTATACCTACTATCGGCCGGCCGCTTAATATGTATTTTTATTAAATATAAAATTCACACTGTATTAATTGTGTCTTGGATGAAGGCTTCTCTGTGGTATTAATTAAAATTTAATATAAATTAACTTATGAGAGGAGTTATTGTGTTATTCAGATACTATGAGAATTTATATATAACAATAAACCTGAAAATATGTCTCATCTACAAAAATATACCTATACTCCTTTATTCTTATGTATTTGAAATAATTTTCAGCGCATCCAAATGTTACATATTAAATATTCTCTTATGATTTATATATATTAATAACGTGCATTTATTTATATTCTCGTTATAGAGGTTAATTTATTTATTTAATTAAATAATTTTTTTAGTAAAACATATTTTATTTTCTATTGAAAAAATATAGTTGACATATTTTGCTTCGTATATATTATATTTTTTCTTTTTTAGAAATTCATCAATTTAGTCGTGATATTCAGTAAATTATTAATATTTCTAGTGTATCTATATAATCTATATATAACAATATGTTTATTACTCCACGTATATACCAAAAAAGTAACCGGCACATTATTCATCAATATAAAATTAATGTAGCATTTTTATTCCATGTATACTAAAAGTATAATCAATAAAATTGTAATCCTTCAATAACAAAAATATATACAACTAACTACGACCATATTTTTGTAAGTATATATGTAGATATATTAACAATTCATATATAGATGTAGTTCTTTTAGTTGTATAAGTGCAGCACGTTTAAGCATGATTGAATAATAGATAAAATTATCTTAACATATATTTATTACTGGCACAAAACTGGCCTAAGAATACATAAAACAATAGTTTTAACCATCATTTTATTTGTAAGTATGGTTAAGTAATTATTATAAGTTCTATATAATAAATTCAGTTGCGTTTTGTATAGGTTACTCATAAATGTTTGATGACAATTAAAATAATAAAATACTCCAATAAATCAAATTAATGGTTACAAATTATAAACGTTTTTGTTATATTTTTTGTTATTTATAACTATATTACAGATTCATAATTGTATGTGATAGTTGAATTATAGTATTATTAAACCATTAATTTTTATTTTATATATATAGACTTACACAAATGGCTTTAACGTTTGGTATATTTAAATTTAGTATTTTATCGTCAGAATGTTAATTTTTTATCAAACAAATATATTCATATATACATATATATATGTATATGCTATTTCTATGTTAAGAATAAAAAATAGTAATAAATGAAAAAATATAGTTAATTTTATTATTTAATATATACCTATATAATATAGTCTAACAAGTTAAACTGATAACATTTTTTGTCTTTCTATACGTATTTATAATCAAACAGTAACTTTTTTGTCAGTACACACACACTTGTATTACGCTACATAAAACAAGATTAATATTATTATTTTGTAGTAAATATAACATTATTGCACACGGATTATTATTGTTACCACTATATAGATCTAACTACACTGCACGTCAAACATTTATTAATAATGCTTGTTGTGTCAATTTTGAAGTATACCTAGTGGTTTCATTTTATATAGTGGAAGCAATTAACTCTTCCACTTATAGCTAATGAATATAGCTCAACTCGCTTGTTACTTTCTGTATCCTTAAAAGCATGTTTTCCATTTCTTTTTATTGTCCGCATAAAGCAAATTAGTTGATTATCTTTAATGCATCACGATTTATTATTGCATATTGGACTACAAAGTGAGTGCATTGTCTTGAATATTACCAAAAATAATTGTGACTTAATTATGACTTGATTTTACAAGTGCTGCATTATGACATTGAACTTGCGTGCATGTATATCGATAGCCAATGGTCTATTATAATTTACTTCTTCTTTACTGCAGTGTCAAGTAAATTATTACTACGAAATGGGATGATGATACCCATCCAGTAAACTCCCCCAATCAACCTGTCATGATGATGATACTTCTAAGTTGTTGTACCAACTGAAATAATCGCGTTATGTTTGGTGCTAATGGCGCCTTCTCTCCCCTTGCCCCATTTTCCCGTATGACTCTGTTTGCCTCATTAGGCACGATTTCCCGCACGATTAATTAGGAAAGAGCACAATTCTCCCTTAAACAGTGTAAACTTCTATTATATATAGTGAAATCTGAAACCGCAATGATCACTATTTTCCATTCTAAATAATAATCTAAATGTCCCAACACCAAAGAATGATGGCGGCAAACGAACATATAATATACTGCAGCTTATTTTTTTATCTATATGTAAATTTAGTTACCCAAACACTATACGGCTGTTCTCCATGGCTTATTATAATCCCAATGCGATTGACTTGACAAAACGCGTCGCCGGGTGTTTTAAATTCTGGCGCTGCCCAATGAAGCGTGTCGTGTGGCGACTGTCGTAATAATAACATAGTTTACGGTATTATACACTGTTCCATCCTATCAATTATATATACATATATGCCTAAATGGTCTTGTGGACGCCGCGGGTTACACAAATTTGGTGTTGACTTTGAAGCCGATTATTTTGAATCTGCTTTATCCATAGGAAGGATAGTTCAGCAGTCGTTATAGTTAATTTAATGACTTGATATTTTAGGATAATATTTATCGCGCATTTAGAGCCGATAACTGGGTGGGGAAGGGAAGGGAGAAAGAAAAAAAGAAGCTTTGACAGGGTCTTGACCGCTGGCTTCACGCTTTCTGGCATCTCCGCCTCTTCCATCTTCTCTTCTCTCTTGATTCCCTTTCGCTTCCTTTCTCTTCCCTATTTTACGGGACTTCTCCCATTACTATCAGCTTGTTAGTTAGTTAAGGGCTATTAGCGTTTACTTATTTAGCCAAAGAGAAAAGGAAAGTAATGCGCGCTTTCAACGAGGACCAATCCCAGGCTTCTCTTGGAACAATACCGCGTTCTCTTCCATCCTTCACACATCAACCTCCGCTTATATATATGTATGAACCTTTATCTATTTATCTATAGTTTGGCAATTTGGAAAAGGCCAAGTCACTTTTTAGATTTTTAGTCACTGGCAGGTAATTGTAAATTGCTCACAGCTAGCTAGAAGGATGTCCGAGCAACCAGTTTTTAAATCTAGTTTTCTTATCGACAATTTGATTAAAACGGATCCAAAAGAAACAAAAAGGTACGAAAATAAATTTCCCGAAATGAATTTGCCTTCTAAATCGGATATTCAAGAGGATTATATTATGGAAGAAGAAGAATTAGAAGAAGAGGTAGTCGATGTCGCTGATCAACCGCAATATCATCTAGAGGAAAAGATCAATACGGACCCGACTTTGCCCAAAATCATCCAGTCACATCATCAGCTCCAGTTTTGGTCGAGTCAATTGGGACCCATTCTCGGGCCGTCGGATGCGCTCATGTCTTGTTATCCCTGGAATGCTGCCATGTCAGCTTTTGACAGGAGGGAAGGTATGTCACTTGGGTGTCTTTGTGTAAAACACACCATTTTGTATATACTATAAAGACATCGGGGATTTGCCATAAATTATGCACTTTTTGTGAGCTTCAATCTGCTCGTTATTTCTAAAATTATTTTTCAAATTATCATCATTGATGTAGTCAATAATCATTTTCTCATTATACAAGTAACTAAATACATCTGTATTTGATTGACTATAAATCATAAGATTAATTATTTTCAGACTGCGTATCTATTTTGACTAGTTAGCGATATGAAAAGATATTGTTTGAAATTATGTAATTGTATATTTACATGTATTTACTTATGTAACCTGTGTATTTATTGCTTTTAGAACATTTCAAATTTTTATTACAATAATTGGGTGCTATATCAGAATCACTTAAAAATTTGTTTAATGTAAAGGATTAAATGAATATTTGAATAGTATACTCAGATATAATGCAGAAATAATAGATTTGTTTTCAATATATAAAATTGGTAAATATTTCTGATATAGAGTGTTTATTTATTAATTATTCTTTTTATATATTATGCATTTTATTAAATAATCAATTTTATTATGTGTAATCTTTTTAAATATGAATCCCGTATTAATAAAAATATATTTTTCTTTTGTGATCAATTAATTTAAGTAAAAGTTGCTTTACTATAATACAAAATTCTTTCTAAAAACACGTAAATTCTTACTTTGATAAATAGTTTGAGCTCAAGTAATTAAAATATTAATGGTTACAAATTTTTTGAGAATATTTGTATTTTATACGTTTGTTCCTATAGTATATATAATGCTTACATGTACGTGCAATATTATCGATTATCGATTTTTAGTGCCTTCTATTTTGATATTATATGGACAATTATGAATCGTAAACTCTTTCAGTGTTACCGGGTCCTCAGAAGTGTGCGCTCCGCAAACATAAACCGAACAGAAAGCCACGAACACCTTTCACAACACAGCAACTTGTTGCACTGGAGAAGAAATTTCGACAGAAACAGTACCTCTCTATCGCTGGTAAATTAATTTGTATTATCAGAAATGCAAGCTATATTTTTTCTATACCTAAACAATAATATATCCAAGTAGCATAATATTAGATTTAACTTTGTTTGAATTTGTAAAAATGTCTCCAGCATTTGATTATGATATTAACTGAATATACTTAATGATTACATATATTTCGTAGCGCAACTAAATATAATATTTAACTTATTGTGGTATATACCTTTCTTATGTGTAAGTGAATACTTTTTTGTAATTTATTTTACTTATATATACGCATATATCGGGCTATAATTATTATAGTTCTCGGATTCAATATGAAAGCAAATCCTTATACACATAATCTATAAGCCTTTTTATAATCAGTAGAAATATATAATATATTGGTACTAATATCAAGTTAATGAATTACAAAATATCTTGGTTTAACTACATGTTAATGTTCACAACTCTACTCTATATATAGGAAATTAGGAATTATAGGTCGGTTTAATCAGCACCATGCTCCCCACCCGGAAGCTAGAAAGCCCGTTGTTATATTGTGTTAATATTATAGACTGACAAGGGCTTCAAATATTGGTCTATTAACGGGATAATACTTATTCTAAAAATCACACGAAAAGTAGACTTAATTTATACATGAAATTTGTGAACGTATAATTTTATACTTTTTTTATGCAAAGAGAGTTCCACTTTATTGTTTCTTTCTTCTAAATGTTACAATTATAATTTTTCTTGTGGAGCAAAAACAATATATAATTTTTCTGTCATTTACACATTTTACGATATTCAAACTATTTTGAAATTAAGCCATATTTTGATTTTTGGTCTGTTTCTAAAATTCCAGAACGAGCTGAATTTTCTTCAAGTTTGAATCTTACAGAAACACAAGTAAAGATTTGGTTTCAAAATCGTCGAGCTAAAGCCAAGCGACTACAGGAGGCAGAAATTGAAAAGTATCGATTTACAAACAAACCGGCACTTGTGGGACCTGGTAATTTCTTCATATATATTACTAGTTTGCTCAAATTTAACCAATTATTCAAATGTTTTGTTTAATATATTCTCATTTTATAACTCTACATTATTTAGAATAAATTATTTAATTCCACTGTTTAACTTTGGTAATTTTGATCCTTTACAAGTATAATAATTTTTGTGCGTGAAACTTAATATTTTACAAATATTTGACCTTTTAAGAACATAGTGCATTTGACTTGTACATTGCACTATTACAATATTTCTTAAATCTGATATATCTGTCTAACACATTATTTATATTAATTATTATTATTTTGAACATTACTTTATTTAGTAATGTCATACATAAGAGTTTATTTGCAAATCCCATGAATAATGAACCTTCTGCATTTTTGTATATGCAAAATATGTTATCTTATAATGTAATAGATAATTTATTGTGAAACTGTTTGCAAAATCGCAATCATTTTATAAGTATTCAAGTAATCTGCAAAACCAGTATTGTGTATATTGCTCGGAGGTAGTCGTTTGTCTCCAAAATCAAACTTGAAACGCCAAAAGGTTATACACTTCAGAATATGCTGCTTAGTGTATATTAACTTTTAACTTAGTAAATTCATTAGTAAATAAATTAGTAAAAACGTATTTCCTAATAATTATAGTTAGTATATATATATATAGGAGGTTGAACTGTTATTTAGCTGTAAATCTATTTGTACAATCAATAGCACAGTAAACGTTTGTATACTGTACCCTGACCGAAACTTAAACTCATTATAGATTTAATAGCAGGATTCCAATCTCAATAAACGTGTTTATTTCAGATATACATTGTGTATACAATGTGTATATTGGCTGAAACACATTGACTTATGCAGTTTTATTAATTGATGTTTACTGTTAATCGCTGAGTTTAAACTATCTACAGTACCTATTTAATTAACCACTTTCCCTTCCTCAATATAGGGTTCGGTCAACTAGCTCCGGTGTCCGCAGCAGCGAGTCTCTGGTGCAATCCGAGCATGCTTGCCCACTCTGCGACTGTTTCACACCTTCTTGCCTCCGTTGCAAGTAGTGCACCCATTTTGTACCAACCCCCACCAACAATCACATCACAGGCCTCTTTTCTTTCCACTGGGGCGTCAGTTGACGCCACGCATTCAGCTCTTTCCAAATAGCTCCATTTATGTAACCAATCAATTGAGGTTTGCTTGTTACGTTTGATGTATCGTATAAGAAGCCACATTTTTATTAAGTTGATTTAAAAAATGATATTAGAAAATATATAAGTATTTTATATACTGCTTGCATAATTAAAAGTAGCATATTAATATTTGTTTTATATTCATAGGTTACATTTGAATTGATATTGAAAACAAATAACTATATTTCACTATCGGTTGACATAGATATTCTGTATATAATTGTTTTTAAATATTTTAATTTCGTGGTAACGCGGTCTTCGTACAAAACTATTTTTATTTTCTCACAATCTTCTTATAGAAAATAAGAATATATATACCATATTAATTCTGGTATAATTCAAGTTAAAAACATATTTTGCATTGTACTATCATTTATAGTTTGTGTCTTCGAAATCTGTAGTAGCATTGTTAGAATACAATGTCCTATTACATTCAGTATATGTTTTACTGTAACTACACTCTATTCCAAATTCCGTTCTGTATTCTGTGTGTTTAATGTGTATAAATGTTTGATTCCAAAGTTTGTATATATGTTTTTATGTAATTAGACTTTCTATATGCTTTCTATATGCTTTGTCAACTTACGAGTTGCGTATACTTTAGTACCTGTATAATATTACGTTTAGCTGGTATGTGTTTACATTAGTTTTTTTCTTATTCATGATTGCACTTTTAATGTACATGCACAGTCTTTCACGAACTGATTATTTACCAGCATATTATTAATTAAGCATAGCATTTAATTTAATAACACATTTAATGATATATATAATTTACCGCTGTTAACAAATTTAATAACATATACTAATTTGGATATTGATAATAATACATATATGTTTATTTGTGAAAGTCACACTGGTTACTACTAAAGCATATCACTTCTGAAATGTACATTATAACGAATGGTGGACAATATTTATTTAAGTTTCCACAATAATATCTTCATGTATTACATAAAATATAACATATATTCACATTTACCTATTCGATGTATATCAAATTGTGATTTTTTTATATTGGCATTTGTAAATATTTTCATTGGCATAATAAATAAATATCTGTAACCAAAATATTTTTTTGCATTTTGTATTATGAACTTTTGAAAATAGTAATAAAGTTTAATCATACATATATTTAACTAAAAAGTAGATCAGTGGTGTAATTACAGCATAAATATGTTACACATATTTTAACCATTTGGTAGGTACCCTTAAACACACCATATCATCGATAAATTAACATCTCATTTTATTTTCAATTGAGTATTTTAATATAATATTATGTGATTGTTGTTTAACATTCGCTAATTATGTATTGAATAAGTGTACTTTTACAGATATATCTTTATTCTAACTCTTGTAAGAAGCTGTATAAAATGACTTTGGAAATTACATATCGAAATATAATATTGTATATTTTTACTATAAGTTCAAAGTGTATTATATAGAATTTAATATATAGTGTTTAAATTCTATTACAGTGACTGTCGACAGAGTGTCCAGGAGCACTTGAAATTCTGGTAAAAACATTTTTATCATCAATTTTAAAAGAAATAGATAAAAATTAAGTGTATTTCAATTATTATTAAATAAATATTCTCTTAAGCAAGTTTGATACAACTGTCATGAAAAATATATAACAAAATGTAACTACTAATTGTTCCATGTTATTTATATATAAACACATTTTTACATTGTCGAAGTTTAAATGTGTTTAACGATTTCATCCTTTAGCGAACAATTAGTTATTAAATGTTTTCATCAGCATAAAATATTTGTTAAATTACATTAATAATAATTTTAATTATCAAATCTTTGAAAACTGACTAAATTTTATAGTCAGTGCTACATACAATTGTAAATAACACGACATAAATATATTTAGATGTAATACAATTTTCTGGGGTAAATTCTAGGATGTAATAGAAGAGATAAATTAGTACTTCTTAAATAATATTATAAAATTAAAAGCATTATATACAATTGTATACTGGCTGAGAAAATGTTCATATATTTCCTCTTGCAGTTGTTCTTATATACTTATATATTTCCCATGTGTAGTATTATTAATTATTCTTTTTGCCTAAATGTTACATAAATGGGTTTAGTTTTATTTCTAAGGGTGACTGGAAAATGTTTGCATAAATTCACGCTATAAAAGTGTGGTTAACGAAGTGTTTTTATTATTTACAAATATGCAAATAAGGATTTTGTAATGGGAGCGATTTTTTTGATTTTTTTTAAATCTATGCTGTGAGGTGATAATATTTCACGTATATGTCAAATCTATGATATAATTTCATTGGATGAAAAAGTCGGTTGGATAGAAAAAGTGAACTTGCTTATAAAACACAATCTTAACATCATTTCATGTCATCTATATTAATAATGAAATAGTGGTAACAATACAGATACGAGTAAATATAGTGAAAGCTATGAAACTTTCTCTGTGTAGAGGAAGATAATTAACTAAATTTTTAAATGCAGAAGGTTAGTAACACGATGTGCCATTTAAGAACTGCATTCACATAAAAGTTTTAAAAGGCGAATTTTTCCTTATTTGAGAAAAATAAAGAAGGTTTGAAGCGGCCTTTTTTTCGAGGAAGTTTCAGTGTTAGACGCTCTTGAGGAGGAAATAAGAACACGGCATATATATCAACCATGAAGTAATAATATAGGTATAGAGCGGTATGCAAGTTCGTTAAAATATGAATGAATTCTTTTAACTCGAGGAAGTTCTTAGTCAAAGAATTCCATAAGCATTTCCTTGAACAGATGTCGCTTTTTATTTTCAGGCATTTCCTTGAAATAACAGCATTTCAAGGAAATCCTCGAAATTGGAGATGTTCCTTCAAAATGATAATAACTTATGTAATGCTAAAAGTAATACTTCAAGGTATTCCTCGAATTTCAAGCATTTCATTGAACGCAAAAGAGCGAGCTTGCATTAACGCCCCTACTATTCTTACTGCTATATGTCAAAAATATTTCGCTAAATTTTATTAATTTGTCCATTTGAGTCAATTTTTAAAACATGTTTCATTTTGTATGATTAAAAATGCACAAAATGTATGTATGATGAAGGACCGAAGAGTAATTTTCAGCTATTTAATGACTGTTATTATTGTTGTCCAGGGGTGCTATAGAAACTCATACATATAGTTTAACTGCTTAATACCTAACTAACGTATTGTATACACGCGTTGTTAATATCATAATTCATGTTTATCGTAATTTACTTGCTTATCACTTTTATTAAAAGGGTAGAATCTGTCTACGGACTACGCGCCGTGTTCCACTATCAAGTTGATTTTTATTTATTTTACGGCTATTTTATATTTAAAATAAATGCCTCCTAATAATTTTATTATTATTATGCATACATTTTGTATGATAGAATTATAACAAAACAAATTATCATTTGATAATCAAGTGTTTCTCACAAGCATGAAAGTTTTGACCTGCCTGTAGCTGATGAGATCCAATCAGATCAAAACCGATCCTGCAGTGGTTCATGCTTGTGAGAAACACTTTATTAAAAATTATGATCGCCTATATGGCACCCTCATTCTCATTTGATAATCAATCAAAAATTGTATAATAGCATGTCATGCTATGTCCCACAGATTTCCCTAAAAGTAGGTACGCTACCCATATATGTATTAAATATGAGTGTCTTATATTCTGTGAGTGACAAGATATATTTAAAGGCTAATTTTTTGGAGTGTCATAAATGTATGTATAGTATATATTAAGTAAAATCTTTTTCAATTCACAGCAAAAAAAATTATTCATGTAAACATCTAGTGACAATTACGATTTTTAAGTCATTAACATACGTTACGATGCCTAGAATGGTAAAAAAAGCCATTGAAATGTTTTATTCATTTATGGTATACAGTTACCTTGTTTAGTGTTCATATCATAATGTACTCAGATTTCAAATGTTACATAACGTTTTATAGCCACAATGGATGAGGTGATCAAAGCTAGTCCGAGGTTTTTTTACCACGACCATGGTCGAAAACTCTCTAGTCTAGTTTTTTTTTGATGTGATCAAAATAAGTCGCGGGTTAAAACACCTCGACCATGACCGAGGTTGTGGTTTTTTAACCTGACTCAAGGTACACAATTTCCGACTAGGGGTACCCCCTAGTTTTTTTTAACT
>JAYRBW010026549.1:0-12382 GCA_036023295.1 Invenusta paracnida
AGAATATAAAATATGGGAACCATTAGACATTATCACCAAAATCGAAAGTGGGCATATTTTTTTAGAATCGACCATATGTATATTGAATCATATATATGTGTCAAAATACTGACTGTTGTCATTATATATTTATTTTATGCATATATATAATAATTTTTGGTTTATTATATTTGACAAACATTACAAATTGCTTTATGGTCATTTGTTTTCAGCTTTTGTTATCAAAAGCTTTCAAAATTATATTATATGTTTCATTTTTTATGAATGTGTCTATTTTCTTAATTGCAGTTTAGTTCCAAACAAGCATGTTGTCTAATAATGATATTGCAGTTTGGGCACATTTCTTTCGCAAAAACCGTAGCTTGTTCATGGGTTCAGCATTGTTGGCAGTGACTATTTATATCTTATGGCCACTAATTTCACCTAAAAAAGACAAGAAGAAAGGTAATGCTACTTGCTTTTTCAGTTTGTTATTTGTAGATATTATGTTTGTGTCATTCTTATTTACATATATGATTGCAACTTTTCTCTATTATGTGTTTATCTCACTTATAATTTAGTGATTGTCTAATAATTCAGATTGTTAGTCTGTTTGTCATCTAGTAATATATCCAAAACAGATATTGATAAAAAGAAACTTTCTATTTCTTAATTTTTTTGTCTAATATATATATATATATTCAATTTTCCAGTTTAGATATACATATGTTAGTGTTACTTAAGTAACAATCTATATGTTTGCATTTTTAACAGTAAACATTGTTACAATTAAATCTTGGCGTTCTTTTTCTATCAATTTCTTCAATAACTGTACAGCATATTATCAATATTAATTTTTGTTTTCATGTTTACGAGGCTGACGGTTTTGTTTCTATTTTACTATACTGCGCGTAAAACTGGCTTAAATTTTTAACTGGCATGCTTAATATTTTTAACTATATTGAATGAATCTTATAATAATTAGTTGTGATTAATGATGTTTTGATAATCCAATTACAGGTAAAAATACATTACATTAAGATTAAAAAAAATATCAATGAAATAGTTGTTTTTTGGTTGTACATTTTGTTTTCGTCCTCAGAAATGAAATTTGTTTTACTATATGGTAGTGCAGACTTATCTGTTTGAGTAATATTTTACACTTAATTTCTTCAGCTAATGGCGAACGTCCCTCTGGTCTTGAAAATTATGGCTCGACATGTTTCCTGAACACGTTGCTTCAGGCAATGGCATCCTGTGATGGTTTGAGGGAGTCCTTGAGGTCTAATATCCACGCAAACTCTCCGCTCATGAAATCCTTAGGCCAACTGCTTGATTGTATGTGGCTTTTATTTTACATTATTATTTTAACCTACTAAAATTCGTTGCTTTCCTTACTTATCGTTTTATGTTGTATTATGCACAGCTATAAATTAATTAACATGCTGTTTGGAATTGTGTTGACCGTAACAACATTATTAAAGCCAACATTTTGTTGAAGTCGAAATATATATTTTTTATTATTTTGAAGATGCATACTTTAATTTAACGAAATGATTGTTTACGTTCACATCACTCGAATAATTATACATTTAATATAATACATCTCCTCTAGCATCCTTTAAGTAATCTTTTAGTAATTTAAAAAATACGAACAATTTTGTTCATATGCTTATTTCTTGTTTTCTCTTTGGATTATTATTTACAGTTCTTCAGGAGCCAGAGGGCGAGGCAATATGTAGTCAGACACCTAATGATATTCTAAGTACTATGCGTCACAAGGATTGGGTCATCACAACTGGACAACAGGTTACTTTGAATTTACATTTATGGCTCGGACGGTCTTCAGGATATTGAGATTTAGAATAGTACCTATTTTAAAAATACTAAGCATGTATGATTTGTTTTAAATTGACAAACATTAGTAAATAATGGATTGGAACAAGTCGAGAGAACACTTAGTTACCTATGTCAGATTTTTTAATTAAAGTTTTGTAATATGATAATAAGCTATAGTGAACTTAACTAAACATTACAAAATGGAATATAGTATAACAAGTCACGACTTTGTTTGACTTGAATTGCCTATGTCAGGACTAAACAGTGTCTCTTTTCGATTTACCTCTAATCCTAGGACGCATTTGAGCTCTACTGTGCCCTGATGCAAACCCTAGATGAAGAAATACCTATTCCCAAAGTTGGTCTAACTGAGTCAATTCCCCGATCCGAAGGAGATTCAGTAGAAGTACCACCATGTGTGAGTCTCTTTATTCCTATTCACATTATATTTACATATTATTATGCAATAAGGCAGTTTATATATGTTTATATATAGGTATTTATATATATAATTGTATCAATAGTATAAGGGCTGCTTATAAATAGTTGTTGTCATTTAATTTCAAATGATAACGATACCGGCGGCACAATTATAACATTAAAATAGCATAAATTGGATCTATCGCTTAAATCATAGCTTTTTTTCTAGGTTATTTTCAAAATAAGTTTACCTAAATTGAGGAATCCTTGCATTTAATTTGCTTAAGAGAGGCAAAACCGCTTGTTTACGTTGCTATAAATTGCGCTAATAAGAGTTAAAGTGGATTCCAATCAAACCTTTAACTGCAAGGAAATTATTGTAAAATATTATTAATAAGTAATGATTACATTCAAATTTAAAAGTGTTTTATTTTGTATGTATTTTCTGGTCACGTACCCATATAATACTGCTTGGCAACAAGGAAACAGGAAATTTTAGATGATGAGTGGGGCATCTTTCAGCGTTAAATAACGTTAAATGAGAAAAGCGATATATCTATAGTTTCGGCTAGTGTAAGCTGCGTTTCCAGTCTACTCAAATTATTAACGGATGTCGATGGTTGTTATGTTAAGCTGTTGCAGTGTATTGGTAGGGTGTCAGGATCAAATATATTTGAAGGAATTTCTTTAGACTGGAAGTTAATCCTACTTCACTCGTAAAGATTTACATATCAGCATAGTTCTAATCAATAAATAGGGGAATTAGATGAGACAAATTAATATTGATATGTTGCTTAAAATTAAAATTACACTATTCTTTCTCTTTCACTCTCTCCTTACCTAGTCTTTAGTTTATATGGATTTAATATGGAAATGTAACAAATTCAGTCTGAATAAAGAATGCTATCGAAGTTATGTCGGAAAATTGTTTGAGGATTCTGCTATAAACATCGCTATATATATATAGTTGTCCGTATAACCTAGCGAGATTTAGAGAGTTTCAAGCAACTTATAGGAGTAATTTTTCTAATCTAAGTTTCCGGTTAGTTAAGTTATAAGTTGCGGCCTTTGCCGCAAAAAATTCGTTTTCATTCTTATGTCTTTATTGCCTGTAACTATGAAAGCCATTAGCAATTAAATATAACAATTTGTATTGGGTTTTTAAACATGCTATACTAATATTAATACATTTACAGCAGTGTTGCAATCACTAAGATGGCAATCCCTGAATAAAAAGTAGAACTTTTACGGAATGGTTTTTAGAAAGTCGTTTAAAAAGTAGACAGTACGTTATACCTATGATATAATGTTTCAACATTCATTTATTCATTTGAAACTATCTAATATTGTATTAGTGTTTACCGATTTTTGTGTGAAATAGCAATTTTAAAACGACTATGTAATTGGTTTTTCAGTGTACCACCAAACAGTGTAGTAGTGGTGCATTGTAAATATAGAGTTTGTTATATCCATGATCATCCTATTTTCAGGCCTGCACAAGTCCCCATATGGTACACAGAGTGAGTCCTAGTCCCGCACCCCAGCACAGCTGCCCTCTACTCTCACCTCGAGGCACGCATCGTCGCCCACTCAACAACCGGGTCTTACTTGTCAACCGAGTCACTTGCAGTCTCTGTTCACACAGGTCCCCCGGTCTTATTCTTCAGCCCGAGTGCAGCCTCTCACTTCCCCTTCGTCCATCCTCATCGTTGCATGGTTAGTACAATTTCGATAGCTTTTATTTTTACTTCATCAGTGTCTGAGTATTAGACTATTTCATAGTCCATGTTAACATTAGCTGTTTGTTCTATTGACTCCAGTAGGTACACTGTTTTCGTAATATAATTATGTATATAAAAGCGTTGTTTCAATGAATCCTTGACATTGATACTATCTATTTATTAAGATACATATAGTATTATTTATCCTGTAAGGTATATTTTATTCCTAAAATTGTGCTTAATTTCCTAGAAATATGTATTTAAACAAAAACTACTGCGTCGCAAAAATAAAAGCCAGGAAACGAGCTCCTTAAAATAAAAACGTTGAAATAATATTGATGATAGGTAGTACCACCATTAATAAAATTGATATAAAAAAGACGCCAAGATTTAAAAATAAAAGTTGAAATTATAACGATGATACATAGCACAGCCATCGAAGAATTAGATATAAACATGGCGCCAAGATATAATTGTTACAATACTTTCAGTTTAAAATGCATACATGGAACATAGTATGGAACATAGGTAAACGTCTAAACTGTAAAATTCATTAAAATATGAAAACAAAAGATCTTTAAAAAATCGTGGCAATGGTATAAAATTATATTATTTATGCTATTTTTTTTTAAATTGACTCGCTTAAAACAAACACTTTTGTATTTATGCGTGGGTTTCATTACTTTTGTAAAAAATGTCCCATTGCCAAGAATTTATTTTATCATTATTTTTGTTATCATATTTTTATGAATTTTACAGTTTAGACGTATACTTATGTTCCATAATTATTGATCTACGTTTATGCATTTTAAACAGAAATTACTGTAACAATTATATCTTGGCGCCATATTTATATCAATTTCTTTGATGGCTGTACTATGTATCATCATTATAATTTTAACATTTTGTTTTTCAGATCTTGGCGTAATTTTTATATCAATTTTTTAATGAGCTCGTTTCTTGGCTTTCATTTTTGAAAACATTTCTTTATTAATATAATTTCATGCATACAACGTAAATATTAATTATTTTTTATTTACAAAATTCTCAAATAGTAGAAAAAATATTGTTGCATATTTCATCATTCATTTTTGCATCGTTTTGATTTTTCTCATATGATTAAATTCTTGAAGAATTACGTGTTTTCTAAATAGTATGAGCTGTACGCAAATGAGTTTAGTTTAAACGCTTGAATATAGAAATTATACATTTTTATCAAAATAAAACCTTAATATATCTTTCCGTATCGAAATTGTTTCTTTTTGATTCTAAATAGTTACATTTTAATTTAATGTCATTTTAATTAAATAAATATGTGCTTTTATTTCGTTGCATATTGATAGTTAAGACTGTTGTACTGCATTTATTGATAAAATTCCAGCGATTAATCTAAAAAGACCAATTTTATGTAGAAAATGTATTTTTTCGATAAAACGTCAATATTAATCAACTTGGCTACGAAAATAAGAAGAAGAAGAAGAAGAAACAATTTTTCATCGAAATTGAACCCTTTTCAAATAGTATCTAGAAACTGTTTCATAAGTTCATCTCAGGTACATTTTGTTCCTTGGCGTTTGGCGATTACGTTGATACAAACAAATGCTTTTTCATGCATTGTAGCCTGATTTATGAGCCGTCATAAATAGGCCTATTCAGCTTAGCATTAATGACTAGACCTGTTAACATCTCTCAAGCTAATTGCTGACGCTCTTTTTCTTGGCCTAATATTAAAGCTATAATCTACATATTAAATATATTATATATAGGGAAATTGTAAATAACATATTATTTTTATCTAAATGTGCTATTATGTTATCAAAGATATTCAAAAGATATCGCGACCTGTCTAAAAATAACTACCAAATTAATACATTTATCGCAATAGGCGACCGAAAGAAAACCCTGAATATCATGGTTTATTCATCGACATTATCACCTGCACATTTGGTCAGGTTTGACTCCTGTGAGCATCGAGGATTTATTGCAAGACTTCTGCTCAAGATCCCGACTGGAAGGCGCCGTGTGCACTTTCTGCAAGCACGAGAACAGTTTGAGTCAACAGATGCTCATCCTCCGCCTTGCCAGTACCCTCTGTTTGCACATCAAGCGCACGGACTGGCACTCGGGCACTGGGCAGGCCTATAAGCGCATGGACCAGGTTAACTTTCCTCTCGTCCTCGATATGCGTCCCTTTCTCTGCTCCGGGGAGAATAATCGACTCACACCACTTGACAGCAAATTGAGACTCATCACCCATCTAGCCGAGTTAGTTTCAACATCCCACCATTATTATATGTATACATAGAATATTTAATATTATGGTATATTATAATTTGTTTGTGTATTTTATCAGTAAACAGCACAAGCTTTGCTTTTATTTATAACAAAACTTTTCACCGATTAGTATCTTTATATTAGTTTACTTATTTTTCAAGGAGCTTAGCAGTATTGTCGTATGACTAGAAATGAAAAAATAGTCATTACTCTTTTTACTTGTACTTGTAAATTTTTTATCACATGTTATATAGAACTGGTATAATGAAAGGACTGTAGTGAAATAATAGAATTCTAATTAATTCAGAGTTAGGAAAATCATAATCGAAGTAGAGTGTTACTCGTCATTAATGAATAAACAGAAACTCATGGTTTTTTCTATAACATAGAATTTAACTAATTTTCTTTTTCTTTTTGCACGTAGTGTATATAATAACAAATTAATAGAATTCAGTTCTTCAAAACGAATAGATATATTCGTGTTCACTGAACTATTTCAATGGCAACATTTATCAGTGAAGCATAATGAACATGTCTACTCTCCAATATCGTGGAAACAATAGAAAATGCGAACAATTTCCCCACGAATTCACATTTTATGATTCCACTCTATTTATACGTACTAAGTAGCTAAATATAATGAGATACAACATGTTAGCAGAAATTGAAGCTTAATGAATTGAACTGCATAGGACTTAGTTCCATTAATTAACACTGTTTGTGAATCACTTGTACCATCATAACTTCAATGTTTCTATTTCCCTTTGCGAAGATATATTTGTCTGGTTCATAAACAGGTGGTTAATGCTATCTACATTTTATATCGTGTTATCAAAATGTACTTGTTTTGGCGTTTGGAAATTTTTTGTTTTGATTACTGAAAATATGTAATATCAACTTCATTTTTGATTGAAAGCGCATATTATTATTATCATTCTAGTTGATTACTCCAGTACTTCTTGAGCTTTGATTTTTGAAGCACGTTATCAACATGTTTCTCATCATTGATAACAATATGTTGATCAGAGATGGATCAGCATAATGGAAAAATGAAAACTATATGTTTATAACTATTTGTGACTAAAACTTTTGTATCCAGCATGGATATCATAATATTGAGTATGGTTATCACTAGTATAAGTTGGGTACGTGTTATTTAAACATTTATTCATATTCAATCTAAAATGAATTAAACTATATCAGCGATATAAAAATATGCACGTTTCAATAATTTAATTTCAGAAACACGTCTTAAAAAAACTAACAAAAAAATTAATTTGGGAATTAATTATTAATTTAGGAAATATAATTTTTTTTGTTTATAGTTACATTTATTTTTATTTGGAATAATTTTACTTGTATAATAATATATGATATGTACTACGAGCCGACATTTTTGTTTTACTATGTTTTAGAATGACATCTACTGCAGGTTCGCTTTCTATTGGTCCATTGGCACTACAACCTGCTCTTCAGAATTATTCAACGATTTCAAATTCAACATTTAATAATGCCAGTTTGTTGCCTTCAAACCATGAATCTGTCTCTAAACTCAAAGCTGTGAATGGAAATCTTTTCCCGGAAAATTCAGCGTTAAACACGGATTCTAATCCCGGGCTGTCGACTTTAAACACTGACTCTAAGATACTGAGTTCAAACCACGAACCTATTCCTGCGGTATCATCGTCAAACCATATTCCTGATCCTGAAGTTTCAGCTGCAAACCATGACCCCAAGAACCGTGAACTAACTACTTCAAATCATGATCCTAAGTTGTCAACTGCTAACCATGATCTTAATCCCGTAAAACTAATATCAGACCACGATGAGGAACAAACTCTTGGTTGTAATTTTTCCGGTGACCTTACAAGACTGAACCGCAGCCTTGACTTCGATGACTCAGAATCGAGTCAGATCCCCACCTGGAAACAGGTCACTTCAGATAACTATTGCTATGATCCTAAACACCTCGCCACCTTACCGGGACAGTCTGAGAAGCCAACTTCAGTTGCGGGACCCAATCGTCCCAACTCAAACACCTCGACCTTAAATCCCACTCCAATCCCCACTGAGCCAGCAGTACTCTCTTCGCCTCATAATAATCCCGATTTATCAGTGTCTTCCCGCAGTCAAAGCGTTGCTCCTGGCAACAGCAGTCTCCATCAACCATCTCCGTATCTCCTGCGATCTGTAATTGTACATATGGGTGGGCCTAGCTCGGGTCACTTTGCCACTTATCGGCTATGGAACGGGCAGTGGTGGCGTGTCTCTGACCTGAATGTCACACTTTCCTCCGTGGAACAGGTTCTAAATTCCGAGGCTTATATGCTTTTCTACGAGCGTCAATAGGACAATGATCAATCTCCCTGACCGAAACCATCTTCAACTAGTGCAAAAAGTGCTTCTCTTCAGTTTTGTTATCTTTTATGTCTTTCTAAATTTTACTAACTCTGTTATGTACCAAACTGACATGTCAGTAATGTTGATAGCATGTTTTTCATTTATGTACACTTATTCATAATTTATTTTAAAATTCTTATAAGTATGAAGTGTTTTTTTTTCAAGAACTGTTTCAGTTTTTAAAATAAAATACAAATATACTTAAAGATCTAGAAAAATGTATATTCAGATAACACACTTGCATCGAAATTTTTCCATTATTGATTTGTGGAAGTGATAAATTTTATTTTTGTAAAGTTTTAGCGAGATTTTGTTATTAGGTTTATTTTTAATACTTGTATTGGATAACATTTTGTTGATATAAGTTTGTTAACTATAACATGAACATTTGATTATTGAATAATACATTCAGAAGTGTGTATATTATTTTACATTTTGACGACACATTGTAGCTAACATTTAAAATAATTATTTCTTATTAATAACGATACCTTTTTTTAATTATTTAATGGTTGACAGCATTTCTATATCCTTGTGACGATAGATGCCTATATATAGTTAACCGTTGCTTATTTTAATTTTCTATTAAAATAATTATAATTAAAAAGTAGTCAACAGTATAACGATTGTAATTATTTTAATATATCTTCATATTTTTATATGTTTTTGCTTTATATTTCGTCGGTTTTAACTTCTTTTTTTAAATACGGACATACCCACAATTTTATAAACGATAACTTATGAATCAGTTTCGAAATATGGTAAAATATATACTGAATATAAATATATAATAATAAAGTATACAGATGATATAATATCTAAAATTGATAATGTATCTAAGAATACCTTATCACTTGTTTCAAGCTTTATAAAATATTTAATTTTCTATAAATATTGCTCATTTCATGGAAATGTACGTTTCAATATAGGTAGTCAATTTATGTTCCACAAAATTGTTGATTAAATTTACGGTAGATTAGAGTCTAAGATGTTGACCTTAATGAATAGCAATTAAGACTAACATTATAAGTATGCTGAACATTTTATTAGGAATCTACATCACAAAAATTAGTTGTAGTCCGCAATGACTACTATAATATAGTATTAAAGAATTCCCTAGTTGTAGTTTTATGATTTATCGAATTTTATTGTGCGTCATTCATTTGTTACATTATTTGTCAAAAAATGGAATATTATTATGTAATATTTAATTTGACAATATTTAAACATTGGACCTTTATATGACATTTTCTAGATATGTATTTATAGTTTGGTGTTATATGAAGATTACATTTCTATTGATATCCATATTTCATTATCATTATGTCAAAACATAAATTAGGTTGTCATTATTATGGTCATTTAATGTTAATCAAAGCGTTTTTTGCTTTATATTTAAATTATTACATTTTTTATCTAGAGAATTTAATCAAAAATATAAGTAATAGAAAACAAAATAGGTATATCTATATTATAGGTATTAGCAAAATATCTTAGCAATATATTTCGATCAGATTGAGCAGCACATTTTAAATAAAGTACAACATTATATAACCATACCTTTAATGAATCTTAAACTATTTCCACTTGTTTGTAACTAAAGACCCGGATTTTACACTTACGGAGGAATAGAAATGATACTGATACATATATTTTTAATATAAATATAATTTCTGAGTATTGTTCGTTTATTAATGTTCTAATTTAATCGTAGGCCTTAGTCATAAATATAATAGTTTTTAAATAAGGATATTAAATAATTATGATTAGTAACATAGATGCTGATCAAAACGAATGCTTAAATGACATAATAGGAATTGTAAATATAAATTAAAATATGTATGGCTACCCGTTCGTTTGCATATTACATTTATTTTGCATTTATTTATATTATTATCAATAAAAGCTTTTTCTAAAAATTGTAATAAAGTATTTTTCACCCTTTAATGATTAATGTCTTTGTATAGATAGATGAATACATAGAATAGATCATAGAGTAATTATACATGTATAATTACTCTATGGAATAGATTCTTATTTCTATTCCCTGTAGTATGTATAACTAGGTATGACAGTAGGTTGTTTAAGTATTTAAATTAAAAGTAAAGAATAATTAGCATTTATTTAAAAATACAGAAATCAGCTGATTTGTGAAAAGCATCATAGTTTATTGTACAATTTTATTTAACGAGCTAATAAATAATGGAGGCTGACATTTCAGTAGTAGAATTTTCTTACATTGAAGTAGCAATAGAGTCATCACAAGTTCTTCATGAATATGTTGTAAGATAATGTTACCAATAATTTTCTAATTATTTGCAGCAGTGATTTTTACATATCTACATGCATTTAAAATCAGTAACGTTTTGTTAGTTAAAATAAGTGTGTGTTGAATAAAAGTAATAGAACTGAATGTACTAATAGTAATAAAAGAGTTTAATAAATCTATTTTGGCCTAATCACAATAAAATTTTTTATGGATTTCACTTTGTAAGTCACAAAATAAATTGAGTTAAAATCTATATGCACATCATACTTATGTTTAGGACAGAAGTAATTGTTATATTTCTGGTAGCCATAATATGTTATACATATGGTAACTGGAATAATAATCTTAAAGTTATAATTCTGGCAGACTAAAATAGTTATAAATTAATGTTTTTTGGTTATATTTTAATGATGGTAATTTAATAATATCTATTAATATTATTCTTATTATAATATTATAGTATACTATATAAAACATGAGTATCAATCTTCCTTATTTATTAGAATTATAATATCAAGGTTATTATTCCAGTTTCTTGAGAGTAGGTATAAGATGTTTATGATTTTTAATAATTAGTAATATAATAGTTAATATAGTAATAATGATATTATTTCTAATATATTTACCCCCTCCCCCTAGGCAAATGCATAGTATATAAAAATAGGCAAATGAAACATTTTATTATTCATTATGAATTTTATATATATATATAATTTTATTTAAAAATATATTACTACATTACAACTTTTGAAGTAGAAATTAAAATATATAAATATAATTTACTATTAGGTATTTTTTTTTAAGAGTATATGATAATTAAAATAAATAAGTAATTATAAAATGCTAAAATTATTCATAAAGTAATGTTTTATAGAACAATTTATCAAATTATTTTATAATTTAGATAAAAATATATATTAACTAAAATTAAACTATGTATATAGTCCTAACATTAAGAATTCTTATTTAAAAAAATTTTGCATATTCCTTATTGATCTGGATTTCAATTATTTATATATCCTAAAAAAATTAATATTTATTTAAAAAAATGGTTTTAATATAATTTTTTTCTTTGGTTTATTTAAATTTACATTTAACATTTCTATCATTGACTTTATATCATCTAATAAAAACTCATCTTAAAAGAAATATCTTAGCAAAGACCTTTATGAGAAACCAGACAGATATATATGGAAAACTTCAGATAATCTACCCATTATTACTATATAAAATCCAGAAATCAACAGTGGTTTCTATTAAGAAGTTTTCTTAAATTATTCTTTAATTATAATAGAGAGTGAGGACTGTAATAAATTTGTTTTAACATTATAGTGACTGAATTTATGATGAATATTCATAGTACCAAAATATATATTATTTACCATATTTCTCCGCGTATAAGCCCCCCCCCGCGTATAAGCCCCCCCTGACTTGGAGTCTCAAAAAAGTTAATTTTTGTATGACCCACGTATAAGCCCCC
>JAYRBW010026560.1:0-33631 GCA_036023295.1 Invenusta paracnida
AATTACTTAGAAAAAGCGAATTCATACACACATAAAGAAACATAGGTCAACTTTATTGTACTGAAAATGTAAAAGGAAGCCAAAAGTTTTTTCTCCTCCTTCCGGCCTTCGAGCTTTGACCTTGATTATGTGCGGGAGAGAATTACGACACATCGGAGGTGCAGCCTCCAGCCCGGATGTGTCCCAGACTGGCAGAAGAAACACACAAGACTACAATAGCCAGGCCAGAGAGCGTATATAGAGGTCTGTGTCAGCCAGCACGATTCATAATATCACCTGCAAGCGAGGTCCACACAAGTGACATGGCCCTAGGAGAGGAATGTGCTGGTTACAGACTCCCGTATGCGTGAGCGGAGGAAATGTCCATTGAAGCTCAAATAGAATGCCTCTCCAGGTAATTGGGGATAATTGGACGACAATATACCCAGCATCAGCGCTCTTAGCCCTGCATATCTACGTGTGTGTGTATTATGTTGCACCTATATAGATAGATAGATGTGCCACTATAAGTTTGCTTCCATATTATTGCAGCAATGAATGACGCACGGAAGAAGTGATCTGTATTTAGGGAATTAGGGGTGGATGTGGGGAGCTTCAGGAATTTTACGGTGGCTGAGCTTCCACTATATACAGGTACGAGCAGGTCCGGATGGGAGGAAGAAATCCCGATTTTGTACGCACGGTTTCATACATTGTGCTGTTTGTTGAGCGTGTCAAATGTGGGTGGCATTCAATGCACTCAAACATATATAGATTATATAATCATAATCGTACCTACAATACCTTATACATACAGCAAGCAGTACCTATATATTGTATATACTATCCTGCACATCGTATTGTTGATGCCAACTTATACTGTTCATATATCGTAATCATGCACGTGCAATGATCATTTTAACTTTGAAATATAATTTAAAATTTCATTTACCTAACTGCAAAATGTAATCTATAGGATGGTATGCAAGAGTTTGCTGGTGTATACGATTAAAAAAAGAAGGAGTATGTAGTATAAGATTTTCTGTAATTAAATCAAAGCTCGTGATAGAAATGAATGTATATAAGAGTGGCCTTTTCTTTTAATGAAGTTTTCAGTACTGTTAGTTGTATACATATAGGTACCAAACTAAAGCACTGAAGACAATGATTATTAGAGGTTTGAAAGTTTGTATATCGTTAATCGATTTGTTACGCAGTAATCTAGAACTGTGAAAAAATACTAATATGTACCTACGTATATATATAAATAAAAACGTTAATATCATATATATTTACAATATGTGGGTAAATTATAATCTTGAGTTGCATTATTTTGTTATATTATATATACTATAAAGATTTGATTTCTATTATCTAAGAAATTAACAGGATATACCTATAATGTTCTATAAATTATTATAGAATGGAAAATATTATTATCTGTGTATTCATTTATTATCAATTTTAATATGATACATAAATTGCATCTCAACTCTGTTTTTATAGAGGAAAAAATATACACCGCTCTGTAATATGATACCTTTCTTATTATGTATAATGTCCACTTTAAAGCAAAGTGACCCATTTATATAGCCACAATATTTTAGTTAAAAAGAATAAATTTCAGAATTGTGAAAGCAATTTTGTGTCGCAACGAACTCTTTCACGGTATTATACATTGTTCGTCTTTTATACAAATATACTTAAGTTGTAAACTTGGCGAACATTTTATTAACGACTTCTTAATATTATACTTATGGCATGTCGAATATACACAAATTTCCATTTAACGGCAAATTTATGGGATATTCTACAATACATATTATATGTATGTATATATTTACAGACAAAGTTGTTTTTTATTAATACCAGCACAATCGTATTTTTAAAGACTGCAGCAAAATAAAAAACGTTACATGTCGATATGTAATCCCACATTTTTCTAAAAGCACAAAAACTTGGATGCAAATAACTTATCGTATAAAAAAATTTATTTGCTAACGCAGTCTAAAATAAAATCCTTTCGATTCTATAATATAGGGACTATATGACTATATAGTTGAAAGTATGTACATAACAAGCGAAAGCGAAAATGATAAACGAATGGCTCCTATTATAAATGTCAGCATAAAAATGAACTTTTTATCGTTCTCTCTTGTATTCTATATAAATACGTAAGTCGTCATGAGTTTAGGGCTTAATGTTTTAATATTATACCTCCACGGTATAAATATTCTGCGGACTGCAATTGACAACAAAATTTACAATAATTTCCCTTTCTCTCTTTCTCTCTCTCTCTCTCCCACTCCCACTCTCTCTAAGTAAGATATGGGTGAGACTTTTGAGGTGCCTCGCATGCCCCATAATTACAGCCGAACCGACTTTCATATATATCGGCATCGTGCGCTGGCCGGGGAATCGCAAATGCAATAATATTATGCGCATAAATTAATTTTCACGGGAGAATTTGGAAACACTTTTCTTCAACACACAAGATATTATTGATGGTAGAACTATTTATTATGATGTAGTATACCTATAGAAGGCTGGTTGGTATAGAGTTTGGCCCACGGCTTAGGTTGACACGAGTTTCATATTATAGGTACCCTTATATGGTGGCTTTCAATATAACTTTCGTCAGTTCATGGCTAATTGAATCCTTTACAGGTTAACACAATTGACTTTGGTTTGTTTTAACTGATGGGCACCACGTCACCCCTCCCCCCTCGGCTCCCAACATCAACCCCATTTCTCAAATCCTCTCTTATTTTCTCTCGTAGTTATGGCATGATTTGGTTGTGGAAATGGGGAGGGGGGGGGCACATACAGAAGATCATTTCAACGATATGGGCCAATAATTCAGAGACACAGGAGCATTCTAAAACTCCAGGAGCATAATAACTCCAATTCAGTCGTCCTCTCTCTCCCTCCATACCTATATTATGTTGTTGTTGAAGTTTAATTCTTTTTAAAACTTGATGAAACGATAAAGGAATATCTCAGCGTCTCTTATACAGCATATTATCTTTCAATTATTTTATAAACACTCAACTGCTGATTTATCTTTTTTGGTTTCTTTCAGTTTTTGAGATTGTTATAGGCATAGACCCCAATACTAGTATACAATATATCTACTCCCACACATATATGTAAGCAGCCCAGCCAGTGCTGAGCAGCATCCCATTATAGACAGTTATTATAATTCTTAGCCAAAGGGTCCCTTGATCATATTTATTTTTTAATGAGTAGCCGAATTTATGAATTATTAAAGTCAATTAAGCGCATATATATATATATATTACACTATGTGTTACCTTTAAAAACAGCTGTGTACTTTTAAAGTACAGCATTGAAGAATATATAATTTTAAAACTTTATAAATTTAATCTTTCCAAGTTGCACCTTTTATAATGTATAATAATAGTCATAGGTACTATTGCTGTTAGACAACGAACAAATTACTTTTTTTGTTACAAAAAATCCCCTTCCATTGTTTTTCTTTCTCAAAAGTTTCAGCGCATATAATTATATTATTAAGCTTTTGTTTCAATAAGTTGCGAGCTCGAACGCGAACTGGGGCTATTCACGCTATATTTATACATCCTGAATCATGATATACCTCTGATTATTGATTTGGCGAATGAAAAGAAGTAGGTATGAGAAAAGACTTGTTCAGCCTATAAATTGTCCTATTCTATCCCGAAAATATCCAACAATTGCGCTGCTTTTGGAGGTAAGTGTCTGTTACTCTCATGACATAATTGCAATTAAATTACCGCGAGAAAGCGGAGAGGAGAGGAGAGAAGAGAGATGAGGAGAGGGGGGGGGGAGCTGGGCGGAGAAAAGAGAGGAAAAACGGAGACCTCTAAAGGAAGGATATTCTGAAGGGGACGCGTCAGTGTCTGAAGACTAGAAAAACATGACAAGGAAGGGGAGGGGAGAGGAGAGGATCCGCCAATGGGGTGAGTGAACACTCTTCATTTCCTCCACTCCGATTGGCAGGACGAAGGAAGTGGAGTACTGGGAACAATATCCTTTCCCGTCGAGTTCACTTTCCTCCTATCAACAGACGTGCTTCCCTTCGCCTCTCCGGGCAAGATCCGTCCCTATTTAAGACGAGCGGAGGCAGCCACGGAAGCAGCCAACAGCCAGGAACACTTGTAGCCTCTCTCTCTCTCTCTCTCTAATTCTTCTCGGCTTCGTTCTCTGCTTCTCTGAACTATTCCCGCGCGCGCCACCGCCGCCGTCCGCGCCCTGTCCTGGTTCCTGAACACACACAGAAAAACAGCTCCTTCCTCCTCCTCCTCCTGCTCTCCACTATACCCGACAGCTTTGACGAACCAGAAATCCATTTCAACTCACTCTGAAAAGGAAGGAAGACGCCGCCCGACGACGAGAATTCAGAACAAAGCGGCGCACAGGAACAAGCACAACTGCGCCTTGCCCTCCTGAAGAGAACAAAAGAAGTCGATTGTTTCCTGCAACTCTGTAGCTATATTGATCCATTCCGCACTGATCCGTTCCACCAGTCTCTTTCTCTGCGTATTGGAAGCGCAGCGAACACTTCTCTCTTGCCACCCGAATATCGATATCGGCTATCGATCCGCGTCGACCAACTCGTCGTCGATATATCATTTATCTATTCTCTGTAATATCGATTTCTCGGACCTTGTCATGTACTCGATGAAGCAAGAGGATTATTACCGAGCCTGTCCCTTTGGAGGCTTGCCGCCAACAATGTTTTCTGGTGAGTCCGCATATATAATACCTTTCTGTTTAAAAAATATCTGTTTGCACACCTAGCATAATTTTTGTAATTTTCTTCAGTTTTGAGTTTCTATTTTTTTGCGTTATTTTGAAAATTATTCTTTAATCAGAATAAATGATTTTGAAAATTAAGTTAATCTATCATTTATGCTCTAACATAACAGAAACTTTCTCTATACTTGTTTAATAAAAGCACTTTATAGGTATATTATGCAATAACTATAACTATCATATATAATAAGTTTTTAAAGTTTCAATTGTTAAACGTTTATATCGTCGTACTTTTAAAAAGATATATTTAATGAAGTTTAGGTTTTAAAATGTATAAAAAAGGGTATCAATTTATTTATTCAATTTTCATTTATTTATTTTATATATATTATTTACTTCTTTCTTGCTGTATATTATTTTGATATTTTGATTAATGATTATAATAAATTCCGTTATAATTATTAAGCTAATATTGTTTTACTAAAAAAACTTACTAATTTTAAGAATATTTTTAATTTCCTTGTTTGAAAATTGTTGTTATACTGCGGATCATGAATTTTTCTTCCTTCTGCGTTTTTTAATGTTTAAAAGATTTTAACAAACGATTAAAATTACATTTAATAATGTTTTTTATTAAGTTCTCAATTGTTTAATTTTAATTTTTCACACAAACAATTATTTGAAATATTAATAAGTATAATAAAATTTAAACAATATAATTATTCAATCAATTAATTTAAACTTTAATATTTTATAAATAATTAATAAATTCAATCGCAATAACGCCAAATTATAGAGCTGCGTAAATTCCATTATTTGCAATTAATCATGCGCAAAGAAACTTAGCAAAAGTAACTCTTCTTGCTTTTTTAAGAATATTAATTTATAATTTTTACAAGCAATTGTTCGAAAAGACATTCCGATAACGATGTATATACTATACAATTAAACCAATATCTCCACTGATATAGCATTCCCCATTTTTTAATCAATAAATCGATTGGTTAAAGTTAATTTTTCGAATAATGTCAGTGGTAAACACACATATATTAATATTGCTCATTTATAGACATATCTAGCATGTTTGTAAAAATTAGGACCATTTTAGAACGACGATTTAAGAAATATATATAAAATATTTAAAAAAGACGATTTAATAATATAATTCTACGGTTTCCATTTATAACATGTAACGCACATATTTATGCTATAATTTCAATATTCTTGTCACAATGATCAAGTGCGCAATTAATATTTATGTTAATATATTAATTTTTATATTACGATGCGCATTTCATAAGTAATTTCCTGTATTTTAAGTGTCTTTTTGATTATATATAAGTCTATATGTATATATATATATACGAAATATATAAACATATAAAGAAATACGTTAATCATGTCAAATTATACAACATGACAATGTGTTTTAATCTTTTTAGATCCACCTTATTCCACCAAAGCAGCATGGCCAGCCAAACAGTCATCAACGCCAAGTTAGTTCTTACTTCCTTTTATGAAACTATTTCATTCTATATTACGAAAACTATAAACTTATGAATAGATAGATATACCTAAAGATTTAGAATGCGGAAGTGAGAAACTGTTCTTGAGCAATCGAGAATATATAATTGGTTATCGGCGAACTTAGGTAATGCGATTTTAAAAGTGTCTTTCTCGATATTTTAAGACGACTTATATCCGGTTTCTGTATTAATTTTGAAATCATTTCGAGAAGCTACAATTCTTGAGTTAGGACGGTCTTTGCATATCAGACTTAACCATCTATTTATAGACCAATACGTCATATCTAATACTTTTATATGCGCTTTGATATAAATTTATAACTTTACATTTTACACGATTTGTTTTATGATTTTATATAATTTAAAAAAATAATCAATTGATAATAATGCATTTCCGTGTATTCAACTGCATTAATCTCGCACTATTAATGTTTTAATTTTAACATTGGAATATTTAAACTTAAAAGTGACAAACTACTTGAATATATTTTCTAATCTATTAAAATAAATCATATATATTATCCAGATGTGATATATAGAAACAACACTCATTATATAATAACAGAAACAGTTATGCGCTTCCAAAAGCAAAAGTGTTTTCGTTATGTGTTCTTGTTGTTTCTTAATTTATGTGTTGGTGTACATATTATTTCTGTGTATAATATATAAATATTGCTCACTTTTAACTAATATTAAATAACCGAAATGGATTATTACTAATATATATAGTAAGCTGTAAATTATAATTAAAATATAATTCATTACGCGGAGTTGTTTATAAATGAAGTTTATATATTAATAATCCAATTATATGTAGACTATAATAGAGGTGACGTGCACAGGGTGACTCGTATACTTTAGCCCACCAGACAAGCAATCTCACTGACGGAATTGAGGGTGATAATTAATCTAAACTTAGACTACTGCAATGATAAGTCGTACTGTTTCGATACAAATATAAATGAGACAGAAAAACAGTGGACTCCTCTTTTACACCATTTGAAAGCTATATGGATGGACATTTTTCAAATATTTAAACAGAAAAGTCATTCCCGTTGTTATTAAGAATTTAATTAAATAATTTCAATTTTATTTCTTAATAAATGACAGAATTTTTCAATATGAATAAACTGATTAGATTATTGCTCTTATTCGCCAGTAATTAGTTGGTGTTAATTCTGGCGAGTTGTGTCGTATCTATTCTACTTATAGCTCTGTGGTGTCACCTCTATTCTACTTTTAAAGCTCTGTGGTTTCGCCTTTATCCTATTATAGCTCTAAGATGTCGCCCCTATTCTATTTATAGCTCTGCGGTTTTTAAAAATATTATAGCGCAGCATTTAAAACTATAAAAAATTACACGTTTTGTTTCCTTTGTTTTTGTTTCTTATGAACCAAAAATGTTATCTCAAGAAAGCGTTATACGTATACTGCAATTGCAAACGACTCAACTTGATCTCCTAATCACCTGTTCCCC
Source organism: Invenusta paracnida (assembly GCA_036023295.1). Taxonomy (NCBI): domain Eukaryota; kingdom Metazoa; phylum Platyhelminthes; order Proseriata; family Coelogynoporidae; genus Invenusta; species Invenusta paracnida. Next base: position 7,741 of record JAYRBW010026560.1, read on the forward strand.
CCTCTCTCTCCATCTTCCAGCCGGCTACAGTCACAGTCCCCTGGTAGCCAGTCCAGCAATCAGCAGCTACTCAATTCCCCCCACATCCCACAAAGACACATCAGCCAGCAACCAATGGCGACCACAAGGTGAGTCTACAATCTATGTGCGGTGAACTATGCATTACCTCACCATACATATATCATTGAGAGAACAGAGGGGGAAGGGAGTTGGTTCCCCCTTGCGATGCACGTGACTCCTCAAAGAATTCGAAAATGACCACCCGGAACGCCGAGCCTCATAGAGGTATAAGTTCGGTTTCGGTCACTATAATAAACAACGGCCCATTACAGAATGACCGGTGACCCAGTGTCGTCGCCCCTGGGCCAGAACAATAATGTGCGCCTTCCATACGGTTGATGCTCCTTTTGAGAAATCACACCGTTATGGACATTTTAATATATATTCTATTCTCGAGATATACTCATAAGTGCGGAGAGGCTTCGGTTATAATTAATGGAACAATGAAGGGTCTTCGTATGGTGTCCGTCAAAGATAATTAAGTCATCATCGATATGTGTTGCCAAGTCTATTATGAACGCATATATAATATATTGCATAATAATAAGACTGAATGATTCTATTATTAAAGTTGGTTATGCGTTGTTTTGCGGTGAAATGAATATGTAATATATGTAGAACATACATTGACGCACTTTATTTTGAAACAATTATGTTTATATATTCACAGAACAGTTGTACAAAACGTCAAATAATGACACAAAACAAAACTCTTACCTACAACTACTTACATTTTGTGCTATAAAAATCCTTATTTGCTTCATAATATACGACTTAAATTACGACTTAAATTTCGAATGCTTCATAATCCAAAAATAATTGAAACACTGAAGAAACACTGAAAGAATATTATTGATCGCACGTTAAGTGACAGTCTTCTTTTATAGCTGATATCTCTACTCGCGTATTGAAATTGCCGCGTCAGACTGTTGTCTAACACAGGTATAGTCGCGCTTCTAGCTATTTATAATTCTCTGGCTCTCCACACAGGTTCCGGACAGATTCAGCTGTGGCAGTTCCTTCTGGAGCTTTTGGCGGACAATCGAAACGCCGGCTGCATCACCTGGGAGGGTAACAATGGGGAGTTCAAGCTCCTCGATCCCGACGAGGTGGCCCGACGCTGGGGCGAGCGCAAATCCAAGCCCAACATGAACTACGACAAGATGAGCCGAGCGCTGCGCTACTACTACGACAAGAACATCATGACGAAGGTGCATGGCAAACGCTACGCCTACAAGTTCGACTTCGCCGGTCTCGCCCAGGCCATGCAGCCTTCGCCAGCGGCCGCCCCAACCGCATGCTCGGACCCGGCCGCCTACCGCTACCAGGCGGCCGACCTGCTCAACACCGCTGGATACTTTGCCGCCGTGTCACCCACCGTCTCCTGTTCTACGGCCGTCAATGCGGCCACTGGCGGCTCAAGTGCGGCCGCAGCAGCAGCGGCAGCGGCCGCCAAATTGGGCGGATTCATGTCACCGCACCATCCCCATCACCCGATGCACCCGGCGGCGGCTGCGGCCATGTTCTATCCGCCGCACCACCATCCCTCGGCGGCTGGGGGCGGCCATCCCGGCGTGGCGTCCTCCTATTGGTCCTCGTCAGCGGCCGCGCCTCAGACAAGCTCGGTTGTCTACTCGGGCATGATGCCGTCATCGGGGCACGCGGGGAATCCGGTCTCACACTTCCCGGCGAGTTACTACAACTAGTCGGTCACTTCGATTGGTGGAGGAGATTGATGACGTATACATTACGGACCAACCGGACGCCCCCCCCCTTAATCTCTTGGTGGCACCAGCGCTTAGTTCATATGATTGGACAAATATTTGAATAATTGAATAGGTGACATTTAATTCATATCCCGAATTCAAGAGTGTATAATTACACTTTATTTATCAAATGAATGAAACGAATCATTGTTCAGCCAGTGAAACAATAGCTTAAGATATCCATTTAATATTTCAAACATAAATATCGCACATATCCAGCTTCGTCGTCATTATTTCAGTCCTCAAAATAAGCACCCACAGCCCTCAACCTGATATATTCATTCATTCCCCTTCAAGACCGCTAGCATAACTTTCAACAGCACCTTTTCGACTCTGTAAATATCTGAACTTTGTATAATAAGCATATTATAGTTTATAACAGCTATATCTGCATATAATATACTCGCAAGATTTGTACAGACAAGCTCAGTGCTCATCACAAATAAACACAAAAATCCCTTTCTTTATCAAGGGTGAAATCAATCACAATGCGCTACTATACTATACCTAATCTCTTATGAAACTTTAACCATTTTGTCAGTCAACAAACTTTTCTTTTTTGAATTTCTTACTTGAACAAACCTATGTATCAAGTGCCTTATTCAAACTAAATACCGACCGATTAACTCAAATCATTGTTCCTCTTCATTGTCCAATTATCCTGCAAGCAATGTTTTGACTACCTTGTAATTATTGATTGCTTCTTTTATATTCGATCGGTCTCTATAAGTCAACCTATACATCACTGTTTCACTTTGTATAGATATTTTGTATCTATATATTACGTAATCTCTGTATAGCGAATGCACAGCAACTAAAAGCATTCATTGGAACTGCATATAAAATATGATCTATAAACAGGACGTGTTCAAAGGTGTAGTTTATAGGTTCCTAATATAAGTTCTAATCGATTTTTTGCTTACAGAAATTCTATTTGGTTAACTTTTTGATTGATGTCAAACATTTACTTATTCGTATACAATATTGTATAAATTATTGGATATACTTACATGAATAAGATGTTGAATCAAACAATTATAATAAACATAGAAAATAATTAATAACTATAATAGAAGGGGAATTGTTCAAAGACCTCTTTTTAACATTTGCTAGATAGGAAAGGCCTCCCAAAGCTCTCGAAAGCTCAGTTATTCTGGCAGCTATCGAGCAGCGGTTATCACTGCTATCATTTCCTTAAAATGTAATAGTTAACGTTGTTATTATATTTTGATAAAGTATACTAAAGTATATAAAGACGTATTCGAATCAGTCGATATAATCCTGTATCTACATTACGGAGATGGACAATTTCCTTTCTATATATATCAGTTTTTAATCCATCTCTATGGTTACACACTATACACATATTTGTTTTGTACATATTGATTTTGCAAACTGTACCACTCAATTAGGTAAATATTTTTATTGTTTATTTAAAATTATATATTTTTTGTATAAAAATTTCTTAACTAAATCGATTAATTAATTCTCAGGATGTAAATATAAACGCATATAAAATTCAAATTTCTCGCAGTATATTTATTGATTTATTGATTTGTATCATTTATTGATTATTTCAGTTTCTTGTGATTGCAAAGTTTTTGGGAACTTCTTATATACCACCCTATATTGCGCGTTCGCTTTTATTTTGTTCGTTCGTTCATTCATCTTTTATTTTATAAAAAATACGAAAGTATTTCACTTTTCTTTGTTATGCTCATTGAACAATGATGTAACTATATATATACATATATTTATTATACACCCTATATTATAAATGACTATATATATATACATGCATAAACTACACTTATGTATTATATATTTTTTGTTTTTAAATTGAAGTCGTATTATTTACAATTTGCAAATAAAATTGACTTGTTATAAATACTCTTTTCATTGTTTCTTCGTAAATAAAACATTTGTAACATTTCTATCAAGCTTGGGTTAAGTTTAATCTTGTTAGTTTAACATATATATTTGCATAAATTTGTAAAACTGTTTACATTTAAACGATAACAACTTAGATTTTAATAATTATTTATCTGATATTTTAGGCAAAATTTCAAAATGTATTTTTCTTTAATGTACATATATAATTATGCTTATTTATAGGGTGCGACAAAAAAGTTTGTTTTTTGTATTAGAAATCTAAAATGTGCATTGCAAGATTTTACAAGTGTCTGGATCAATAAGTTTACTAGTTCAATGCATTTATATATATAATGTATTATGCATACTAAATATCTACGCATATTTACAATTCAAAACTATAATATAGGCTACGATTTTGATTGTAAATCAATGAAAGAAAAAAAGCATTAATTATATCCCCTTTTTCTAATATAGTAATATTATCTCCAATTTCAGGTCTTAAAAATCACTGAAATATGGATTTTAAGCGATGTATTATCTAGAGCGAATTTTGAATTGAGCGAATATTAAACTGAGCTAACTTTAAATTAAGCAAACTAATTGAACGAAATTAGTTTAGTAAATTGTTATAAATGCAAACTTCAAACTATAGCGAAAAGGAAAGAAACTTTAAAATGGCAGAGTTTCAATGTTTATATCTTCGCTCAGTTAATATTTTTATATAGAAAACAATTTTCGCTTAATTTAAAATTCGCTCTTATGAAATGCCACGATTTTAAGCAATGCGATTTCAACTTTTTTGTTTTAGCAGGGGCATGCAATAACTTCAAATCAACTGCTACATGAACTACACTACTAGAAGCTTGGTGTGAAGAGAATATTGTTAGTATTCGAAGAATTCAAGCCATAAGTAGAGAAATTACTGACTGCGTTTATAAAAGGCTGAAGGTTCTAGTTGACCATGTATACTGGCACCTCAAAATGTCGATCGTGTCAGTCGAGTTAATCGAAGAAAATTATCGTTTGTTTTGTCAAAAAATTGAAGCCGTCACGGGTACTGAAGAGCGACCAGTGTACAGTTTCTTAGCGTCAATGAATAAAAAATCTTTGTGCTGTCTTTCATGGGCACCATACATCATGCTCTTACCAAACTCAATAAAGAAAATCGTATTGAAAATGCGTGAAGAAGACTTGATCGCAGATTAATCAATGAGAAGTTAATCGGTCTGGATCAACGGGGGGTTTATCTACAACAAAAGCGTTTATTCCAAAAGAGTGCAACCGAGCTTGGGTTGATATAGTTCGAGCGACAGACCGCAGCATTCAAGAAGAACGATTTCAGATAACAATCGATTGTACTGATCTGGCCTCAAGCTTTTCCAAATCGCTATATAGCGAGATATTGCATGATGGTGGTACAATCAATGCGGATAGATATATTTGCATTTTTTACAGTTTATGTTTAAAGATTTATAAGTCGTATCTAAAAAAACAGCGTTTTTTAACAAAAGATATATTAACATAATTCAATAATAACAAATACAAATACAATTAACATGTCAGATATAATTGCCTTCCGCTTCAATGACCTTCTGGCAATGTATTCGAGCTTTTAGAATTGACCTTCCATAATTTGCGCATTGTTGAGGGGCAGATTCTCATTCAGGAAGTTTTCTACCTCTTCAAGAGTATTGAAGTAAATATTTCTACGTTCCATTTCCAGTTTGAGAAATATCATTCTATCGCAGAGATTGAAATCAAGACTATAAGGGGGTCTGTTTAAGTAATCTACAATTGTGTTCTTGAAGGAAGTTACTTGTCTCATTAGAAATATGCGATCTGGCATTATCGCGAAAAGTATTGCATTTTCTCAATGCACCGCTGTCCTCGCAATTTGTAGAACATAGCTATTGAATGCATTCATCAAGTCAGACAAAAAGATATGTAGACTTCCGAATCAACTGCATCACCAGGATTTAAAACCTTTGAGTTATAGCTCAATCCATTAAAATTAGTGCAAACCAGAGCAGGAAACTTCTTTTCAGTAACATAATCATTTGCCCAAATGGTGTCTATTTGCAACCCTATATCTCCGAGAAGGCTCAATTGGCTCGAATTTTTTTTTGCCAATGAAGTCCATTGTTTGTCTTGAGACATGGGGTATGGCGTTGTCTTGTGTTAACGTCATGTTCTCAATCGTATATTACTATTTTCTAAAAAAATACTGCTTCATTTCACTTACACTGAATGTATCTAGTTTCAATGTTTATGTTATCATCGGCTATTTCAAAGTATTGGAAGCCTGAGAGAGAAATGGGAACATAAACAAAACATTTTTCTTCAATCAGTTTGCAGGAGTCTGTGGGTGCAGACGATCTCCACCTGGACCAACTCATGAGCCCCATGTCATTTTTTGGAGTATAAGGTATCCGCCAAAAAACTATTTCTCATCAATAGAGACAAGATTGGCTTTTGGGATTCTGTATTGGAAAGCCAACAACTTATATTCACATCGTTGTATTCTTAGCTGTCGATGGACATCAATCAATGAGGTGATTCGCGAGACCCATTGTGTTTTCATCCATTAATCTCAAGATCTTCGGTTAAAATACGGTGAATCATTGTGTCCTTTAAATTATGTAATCTTGCAAGTTTTTTCTTACTTATTAACTATTATTTTCTTGCTATTATAATCTTCAATTGCTTCAGAAATCTGGGTGATTGCATTTCTTCTGATTTCACTTACCAGTCCTTGACCAGGGGTCCGTCCAAAGTCTATTTTTGTGTTATTCTTTAATTCTTTCCTGATCTGCAGAACTCTCTTAGCAAATTTACACATTCCTGTGAAAAAGCTGTTTCTAAGACGTTAGTATGAATCTACATCGCATTCTTTATAGACATCAGTTTAAAAATACCTATCTATATAGATATGTAGATATAAATAGACATCTATAAAAATACATGCTTACATAAAATTATTTAAATTCAGAAAGTTCAATCTTAAAAAACGAAATTAATTACGAAGTACCCTATAGTCTGGTGTGATCCGCAGAATGCCACTTTTATATTAAAAAAGCATAGATATTTATTTTATACTTTATAGACTTCGATTGGCTATCTAAAAAATATGGCGGAACAATTTGAAAAAGTAAGTTTGTCGTCAAATATCAAGATATTACCAGGATAGTAGAAACACTCTCTATACAGTATACTTAATAAATGTTAACTTTATAAAATTAGTGTACAGTAGTATCCGATAGTATAGTGTGATGTGTAGCTATAATATTGTTATGCACTATGATTTTCTTCTATAAAACTCCACTTTGATGATGTCAGAGTTATAATTCTTTCATTTAGTTAGTATTATGTTGTCCAATGTAATTTGATAGACGTGCACTTACAAATAATAGGAAATATATAGAAAATATTTAAATAAGTTTGGAAAAGTACAATTTTGTGAAAATTATTGACGTTGACCACAATCGTAAGTTATAGCCAATATTTTTTATGGAATTAGTTTAGATTGCAATTATTTGTGAATATATTGATTACTTTAGTTGATCGAATAGTTGATATATAATTGTGTATCTCGAACATAGATATATTGAATAACATAATAGACTATATCTGCAAGCTAAGAAAATTTAATAAGAATTGTAAGAATAATAAGAATAATATGAATTTTCTCAGATTGCAGATCGTGTTGATTATATTTCAAGTTATTTGTTTAACTTTGTATACATAGATTGGCTATCTGAACAAACGATGTAACAATTTGAAGAAAGTAGTTTGTGGTTAATCCTTTATAAATTAATAATTACTACGATATAAACAAATTAGTAAAAGTACAATAGTGATCTAGTTTTAAGTATATATTTTTCTATAATAATACGTAAATTAGTTTGAATATACTTCATTTTTTTAAAATAATATATGTTGACCACAAACTCAAAATGCACAACATTTTCAATGGAAATATTTTAGATTGCCATTCTATCAATATATATTGATTAATTTCTATTGTTATATTATTCAATATCTAGATTATCTCACCGAGCCTGGCACACTCTGTTAATTAAAATGTCAATTTCCAGTTGTATAGAGCTAATATATCCGCACGCTGTATTATGATGTAACATGCCCCAGAAGACAGCTTGGAGACTGCCCGGAGTCAATCTAACAATGATTGTTGACAATTGCATAATTATAAGTGTCATGTCAACGTGTTGTGAAGAAATGCAATCAAGCTTCAATAGAGATTATTCAGTAACACACAACGTCATGCTTAAATGTATCTAAATAAGAACTTTTAGTGCGTACTGTTCCAACAAATTATTAACTCAAAATGAATAAATTATTAGCCGTCATCAAACACATCAGTATAAATAAAGTAAATTTCTATGCTACAAACATGTTGATAATAATATTGTGTTCAGAATATTTGTTAAAATATAGTCGACATTATATACAATTAATGTGTATTTAACAATCTCTGAAGTTTCAAATAAAACCACTTTAAATTAAATTTAACTTTGAGTTCAATTGCACCAACACTCCAATGCGTGGGCGTATCTGGCGCCAAATACTAATTTAAAAGTCCACGGGAATTAAAATAATCATAACCAAACCTGGTTCTAGCAACGTATAAATTTCGCGCTTCATTCAAATTATGAAAGATTTTCAAAGTTTCCGCGTAATTCAAAATTTGTAAATAAGCTACAAGATTTTAATTATTTATGTGAGATTATGTAATTTAAAAGAAATCGTATTTAAGGGTTAACGGTTACGGGGACAGCCTTAATTAATACTTTTCAATTAATCAGAGCTAAAACATATTCATGCGACAAATATATTTGATTCATATTTGTTTTAAATATTATTCATATATTACTATATTGTTTTAAATTTCAGTAGTATAGCAATAATACAACCGTATTTTTTTTATTTGTCTATTTAAACAAAACTTTTGAGCGAAATTCAAATTTAAAAATACAAGAGGAGATTTTATAAATTACAAACATTGAAACTGTGTGATGCTGATCGTTTTCCGGTTCTTTTTATCTGTTTAAAGCCTTTTTTAGAGTCTCTTTTAAGATCAACCCAATCACTCAAAGATATTATACTTGATTATGAGAAAATTCTTGTTATGTTTGGAAACGGACCTTCCAGAGGCAGAGTCACGCTACTTATTAACAATTTATCTAAATAATAAGCTAATTCGTTTATAGATACTCTTTTTTTCCTTGATTTTAAATTCAATGACTAATATTTGTGTAATGCTTACTGTCTATTAGCTTTATATATAAAGTACACAAATACATATCTATATATATAAGTGTGACATTTTTAGTGTGCTCTTTTTAAATGACTCCAACTTTTGGAAATTGCTGAATTTCCCGGTAATTACATAAATAAATATAACTGCTATTGAAAATTAGAAAGAAAAAACCATTGCGTACGTATTCTTTTTACCTGCACCTATCATTGCGTACATATTCTTTTTATCTGTACCTATAATTGCATACGTATTCTTCTTACCTGTACCTATCATTGCGTACGTATTCTTTTTACCTGTACCTATCATTGCGTACGTATTCTTTTTACCTGTACCTATCATTGCGTACGTATTCTTTTTAGCTGAACCAACCATTGCGTACGTATTCTTTTTACCTGTACCTATCATTGCGTACGTATTCTTTTTATCTGTACCTATCATTGCGTATACGTATTCTTTTTACCTGTACCTAACATTGTGACGTATTCTTCTTACCTGTACCTTATACCATTGCATACGTATTCTTTTTACCTGTATCTATCATTGCGTACGTATTCTTTTTACCTGTACCTATCATCGTGACGTATTCTTCTTACCTGTACCTATCATTGCGTACGTATTCTTTTTACCTGAACCAACCATTGCATACGTATTCTTCTTACCTGTACCTATCATTGCGACGTATTCTTCTTACCTGTACCCATCATTCCGTACGTATTCTTTTTACCTGTACCTATCATTCCGTACGTATTCTTTTTACCTGTACCTACCATTGCGTTGGTATTCTTCTTACCTGTACCTATCATTGCGTTGGTATTCTTCTTACCTGTACCTATCATTGCATACGTATTATTCTTACCTGTACCTATCATTGCATACGTATTCTTCTTACCTGTACCTATCATTGCATACGTATTCTTCTTACCTGTACCTATCATTGCGTTGGTATTTTTCTTACCTGTACCTATCATTCCGTACGTATTCTTTTTAACTGTACCTATCATTGCGTTGGTATTCTTCTTACATGTACCTATCATTGCGTACGTATTCTTTTTACATGTACCTACCGTTGCGTACGTATTCTTTTTATCTGAACCTATCATTGCGTACGTATTCTTTTTACCTGAACCTATCATTGCGTACGTATTCTTTTTACCTGAACCTATTCTGCCATTTTCACCAGGACGAATCCACGCACTTTTGCGGAATCTTGTTTTCATTTTTACTCGCTTACTCAACGGTCAGTCTCAACCATTGTATTATATATACAATTTTCATTATTTAGACTTTTTAAATCGAAAGTGTTTAATTTCGAAACAACATAGCTTATATCATAGGTATAATACCTACTAGTAATAAAGCGTCTCAGTATTCGAAGAGCTATACATAATTAACAATAATGCTTTTCTAATCAATATTGTTTAATATAAGTTTACATATTCACACTTATTCTAATATTTTACCATCTACATATGCCATGTCATATGCATGTTTCTTTTAATTGGTTGTTAACCCTCCAGGTACTATGTACGTGTATACCGTTTGTTACTGTATCATTTAAAGAACCTTTTATAGAGAACTGTGTATATATACATAAAAATTCTGAAAAGTAAACACTTGCTTCTCCATAAGTTTTTATTTTTGGCCACTGGTCTCTATACAGGAAGTCTTGAGAGTTTTAAAGTCTAATATACATACATATCTCTGGCTGTTGTATATATAGGATTGGAAGATAACACTGCAATGGGACACACTGTACAGATTTCTGATGAGCATTCACAGATTCGACACACCACTTCAAATTATATTAATCACACATTCTGTACAAAATATATCAGCTGCCATTTTTAGAACGCACATTTACATAAATCAGCCTCAAACTTTAGGGAACATCCGAAATTAGCCCGATGAGTCGCCAACTCCATTTTGTTACACATAGTGTGGGTATAGAATGAGGAAAGCAACACCAATCAATATATGTGTTTAGCGCAAACTGTAACATTTGTTTCATTCATTTCACAAGAATTAGAAAACAATCAGGAAGTAAAAGTAGGAAATATTGCCTTGCGAACTAAATATATTTACCGAATTAGTTGACATAAAGGATTGTGAGATATCGTAAAACGCTACCTATAAATACTGATACAATTTTTAAACACACGTTCCCCTATAATATATATATATATCTTACAAATAGCCACTAAACTTGGATTCTTTGGATATAATTGCGCTATAATTATAACCAAAAATCAGAGCAGACATACTGTGACTGTGGGGATATATCAAGATATTTATTAGGACTAATTTCTATGCGATTATTATCTATATTTCATCACCGTTCCATATTCTTTGAATTCCTTCAACCATTGTGTTTTCAATCATCATCGCTATATACACGAGTATGGGTATATTATGAGCCAATTTTCGTCTCTGATAATTTGTCCCTCCTCTCCTCATTCCTCCTCTCCCTTATTAGATATTTAGTTAACTGTATATATTCTTTTCACAAGACCGAGATATATGCCATATTGATGGGCAATTTTTCAAACTCGCTTATTTAACTTAACTTAAATGCTAAAATATGGGAGTTTCGAAATTAAAAGAATCCTACCTAAGTATAAATATAGCTCCTCGGCCTTAAACAAAAGATATTATCTATGCAGCTGAGCATAAACGAAGGATGTCTATAATAACTAAAGCCAATACTGCGGTCTGCGAATATACGTATATTGATATACATTCCAGCATTGAAAGAAAAAGTGAAAGTTTAGTTGGATTTAATACACATATTCAGTTTCAGACATTTATTGAGAGTTATCTATCTACTGCAGCCATCGCCGATAATAACAATAAATAATAATTTAAGTATTACATTTATGTCCTTTTTATAGATATTCTGATATAATACCATGAATTGGATAAAAACATTTCTTTTGTACCTATTTTCGAAACGTCAAATATAGGTTCAAGATTCACGAAATACTTTAGACAATTTAAAGAATATAGTAGAAGTTACTAATATTTAATCAATAAATCAATATTTAGTAAGATGTATTTCATTGGCTTGTTAAACCAAACCAGTAGTTACTGAGCGTTTTCCAAAAGTGGAATCATTATAAGGAACGCTCCTTCTGCTCAAGAATCATTACAAGGAACGCTCCTTTAATTCAGGAATCATTATAAGAAACGCTCCTTTAGTTCAGGAATCATTATAAGGAACGCTCCTTTAGTTCAGGAATCATTATAAGGAACGCTCCTTTAGTTCAGGGATCATTATAAGGAACGCTCCTTTTGCTCAGGAATTATTATAAGGAACGCTCCTTTAGTTCAGGAATCATTATAAGGAACGCTCCTTTTGCTCAGGAATCATTATAAGGAACGCTCCTTTTAGCTCAGGATACATTATAAGGAACGCTCCTTTAGGAATCATTATAATGAACGCTCCTTTTGCTCAGGAATCATTATAAGGAACGCTTCTTTTGTTCAGGAATCATTAAACTTTTGGAATGAACGATTTTCTTCTCGGTATTTCATTTCAAATGGAGCATCAAAGCGAAATAAATATTTTAAAGCAAATCGATTTAAACTAAATATTTTATATGAATCGGTACAAATACATTACATAAATGAAGTTTAAATATTATTCATGCAAATAATTTTCTTTGAAACTCAGACTAACCATTTCATTGACATATAAATTCAAATTATCTTTCGCGCTTCGCTTTGGACAGAGGCGTGGTGTCAGTAATTAAATAGGTGACCTACTTAATTTCTATGGTAACGCGGAATGATTCCGGCTTTAGGTATGAATAATTCCTATAAAGAGCGACATTGGAATCGTTATAATGATTATACTTTTTGGAAAACGCTGACTAAGTTTATCTGAGATGTAAAATTATATTTTGCTTTCTCTTTGGCATGTTGTTGCAAGCCGAATGTTTATCGACCCAAAAACCTTCGTTTGGTTTTATTATAATTCTTAAATTGTCACCGAAATGTTAAGACAACAAAAACTAACCTTTTAGCTTCAGTAATACGAAGACTTGCCTTTCAATTATTAGTGTCGCAGGCACAATGGTCCACGGTACTATGAATACATCACTTAAATTCCACGCATTTCTAAAAATTATATGTCTATATAGTTTCAGCTTCCATAATAGGTATCACAATATGTAGTATAAAAGTATTAAATTGTATGATTTATGTTAAAAAATCGATATACATTTATAAGTCTATAACTTTTCTACTCTGCCTATAATTTATAAACTGTAACTCTTGTTTGGAATATTGCTTTGTATTTTTGACTAAATTTGTATATTAATATATTTAATATCGCTTAATAACTAAATCGTTTTAGTTTTTTCGTTAAATTATAAAGTCACCGTATATTGATGAATATTCATCATTTATGTCTTAATTTACAAGAAAATACAGTTTACTAATGTAAACATTCTTTGCTTCGTTTGCTTGTTTAATTTCATATTCCTACACAGCCGTAATTGCAAACTATTTACCACCGCGGTAATATTATCTAGAGAGAGGAAATTATTTTAGGAACTTAGGAAGTTATACAGATATCCTTTTCAAATTGGAAAATCGAGGGCATCTACTCATTAAAGTTAGGAAAGGACCAAGTCTATAACACCATAACCATGATTACGATCATATCATGGCTATAATGTTATATAGGTATATTGAACAAATTGCTTAAATAAGAGATTTTTTATTTACAAACAGATGAATTTTTAAGAAACAATATACAACAGACATTTGGATGAAATCGCCATTGTGTTATCTATATATACATATATCTATATAGACTTGTATCGCTACGGTTATCTATATAGACTTGTATTGTCGGGATTTAATTGGTGGCTAAAGAGGGAGCCTTACATTTATCCATGACATAGCGTAACCAATTGATGTCGGGATTACAATAGTAATATTTTCCAAATATTGTTTCCGTTACTTAGCTATCAGGGTGTTATGGCAATTTTTACATGGCGTCTATATTAATAGCGTAATGTACGACTATGATAGCTTACCATATATGTCATCGATATAATGTTGGCACTATATATATACTTGGGTAGGCCAGTGGAATATAACTGTAGGTACTCTATATATGTTGTATGGAACATGATTCGGTGCTTATGATATAATATACAAATGCGTGAGCACATGAATCTTATTTTTGTAAGAAAACTGTCACACATGACGGTCATTTCCTTTGCATATATATATATTATTCAGTCATTTATTTATGAAAACATAATCCACACTTTTGATTTGCCCTTCCAATATTAATATTCGAGAACACTAAACTTTTTATGCTTGTAAGCTTGTACAATTAGGTGGTTTCATTTTTTTAAGTTTGTCAATAGTTTTAGTTACTAAAATGGTTTAGTAAACTTTAAAGTTAACTGCGGGCTCATTTTTATTTGTGCGAGATAACTTGAAAGTAAACTTTGCGGTTAAATTTAAAGTAAGCTTTGAAGTGTATTTAAATATATTAATAAATGGAATATATAATAAACATAATTAATAAACAAAGTTAACTTAGAAAATGAAACATACTTTCAGTTAACTTGCTGCTAGTACAGGAATTTAATGTAGGATTAGATAGGACATGATTTGAATTTCTCAAGTTTACTGAGTTTCTAACCTCGAAGTAAACTTTTATGTTTACTTTCAGGTTACCAAACCAGTTAACCGGTTTGGTAACTAACATTTTTTTAGGTTTCATTTTTAAAGTTTAGTCAACAGTTTCGTTATATCAAAATGGTTAGCTTAACTGGTCTGGTGACTTAACTTAAAATATAAAACCACCAATTGCAATAAAATGATGTCAAAATTGCACAGTTATACAATTCGATTATATTCTTATTAACGTAAAAACACAATCTATAAATCTATAAATATATAAAACGTTTTTGTGTATGTATACCTAATGTATATAAATGTACTAAATAATACGTCAAATATCATAACAAAATAGAAGTCTGGTTTTCCGGTTATAAAAAGCGGTTTCATTGAAATGTAATCCCCCATTTGCTATCGTTTTACATCGCAAGATTGTAATCACAGACTTTATACTGAGCGCATTATAGTTTTTATATGTAAATATAGGATACCTTTCAAGGATACATCGGCAGATATTAAACCTTTATATTATGCTAATATACTCTTAATTTAAAATCAAGATTAATCGAACGATGAAGTGAAAAAATCTTCCAATTGTTTTGTTCTAATTTTTCCCTGTCATAGGCGATGATATACTTATAATCCATACAAAGGTTTTTATCAGATTTTCGATTCAAAAATCCGGAAGACTTGCAATACTTTTGGTATATATTTGCTCTCGGAGAAAAAATTGATATATTTAACCAACGTGCGCCATTCGTTAGTTTGGTGTGCAAAAGTCCCACATCTTTCGATGGGCGTTTATTATATTATATTATAAGTATAATTATAATACCTATATATATTGTAGTCAATCTCCATAAAAAGTTGCAGACAATTAAATGAAGCGCCAATTGTTAAGCGACAGGAAGTAAGTTGACTAAAACAAAGACAGGACGCAGCCATTTTAGGTTAATAAAGGTATGCTCCTCCGCGTGGTCTTAAAGGTGCGCTGTGCCACGCGTGGCCACTCAATTTCCAGAATCTCTGAGACTGGGCTGTTAGCTGTTAGCTGTTATGCGGAGGATTCAATTGTTGTGCCTGCTAAATGCCAGCCCCCTCAGGAAACTTTGAAGACACGTGTTTGAGTCAACAACATACTGACACGTGCTCTCTGAAGCCCCTTCCCCTCTTCCTTCGAAACTTTTTGTGGCAGCAGCAGCATATTAAAATCTAATATATACCATATATATTTAGTCTTCAAGGAGTTTTCAATTGAGGTGGCATATATAGCTATGCGCAATTAGATTATATTTATGTATATAGAGTTAATTCTTTTGAGCTCATTTGATTTAGCTCAGCTTGAAGCGATAAAGCCATTGCCAATATTTTGTGAATTAAACACTTTATTGAAAGACACGGTCGTGTATATCGTGACCACAAAAGCTGAAAGACAATTGAGGTGGCCAATTCAGGTCTCATGGCCCCCTGCTTATTATATACTTATATAGATCCTATGGGGATTGTGGTGTCGGGAAGAGGTTTTATGGGGAGTTTATAATCCTAATTCTTAATTAATTGAGCACTATTTATATATATTCGTATTTATTGGCTCATATAAATTAGATGTAATAAACTTAAGTTATTAAATGTCAAACTAAAAACAAAGTCTTATCGGTGTATATATATACAATTCATGTGACATAAAAAAAAAGTATTTTATGAAATATAATGTGCAAATTTGAATAATATATTTCATAATTTAATAGCATTAGCTAAATTACGTAAATTGTGGGTCGTCATAAAATCTCTGAGATTTTCGTTTATACATCATTTTATAACTAATAACACTAATTTCAGAGTTCAATATAGATTAGAACAGTAATAATAATACTAAAGACGCATATATTGTTTCTTCAGAGCTATATGTTTCATGCAACGTTGATATAGTACATTTTAAACTTGCATTTGTTTTTTTATCGATTTTGAGAATTGCAATTTGCTGGTAAAATTAATTGGAACGTTTTTATAGAAACTTGAAGCGTTTAAATTGTGAGAATTTTATTGAAATATCCGCTAAATACGTAATTATTACTAATATTTATTGAACACGGCAATTTCAGCAAAAGAAACAAAGCATCCCCCACTCAATTCCTCTCTCTGGACATATATAAATATAAACATTTCTCATAAATACTCTCCATAAATATATTACATAGAATATTTTCCCATTTTCTCAAAAATAATATTCCCGCATTCTCCCATTGCATCGTTTGACTTTGTGGTTCTAAGGCGATGGGGATATCATTACTTCCCACAACCGATATCATATGCGCCTCACCTTATAAACTGACTCTCAAGAGGTGTGAACAGCAAACACGTAAGAAGCCGCTTCCGCATGCTCCCACGATTCGGGCACATGTATCATGTATTTACACAACCTCTTAACGGCTTGTATACACATTTTTTCAGGTAAATAAGAGTTTTATATTTACCAAACAATACAATACAACAACATAGTTTCTATATTGCAACCGAATTCACCCTAACTGCTTACAGTGCGCTAATTATTTGAGATTTTTCTTCTTCTAATTCTTTCTAAATCGCATCACACCGAAGATTAGCAGCTTACACTCAAATATATCTCTGCATCCCTGATGCATATTATGTATTATATACTCTTCGCTTTACGCCTCAAAATATTTATATACTCGTCAAAGATTCGTATTTGGATATGTAAAGCACGAAGCAGGCTATATAATCGACCGTGCCTATATTATCATCAAGGAGTTCAGAAGACAACTCTGATTTTGTGTCGGCAAATTAGTCGCCGCAGAGATCAAGAGGTCCCGTCTTTCGCTCAAATGCATCTCGAGAGATTCCTGCAGGGGGCACCGAACGCTGAGCACAGATCTTCTTGTCGCTTCGTTTTTCAACTTCTTCTTCTTTCTTCTTGGATGAATCTCGCAGCGCGAAGGGACAAGTTTGAAGCTTCCGGAATTCCGCTTTTATCGCGCGCGGTCATGTATGTTTGTTGTGTGTTCTCTTGGCCCACTTCTCTCTCCCTCTTTCTTCTCCTGTCGAGTACACACTGAAGAAGTATAATTAAAAGAAGATGAGTTGCATTCACACCGTCGACTTTTATAGAGCCTCTACTTGTTATTATACTCTTTCGCACATAGCTCTAATTCTCGGTATAGAGGCAAATTGCACTCGCACTATACAACAATATTTCTCTCTCCGTATATGCACAGGTGATTTTCAAAATGTCGAACCGACAGGGGTGTCATAAATTTCGTTACAAGGCCCGTAAAGTCTCTCTAGGACCACAGCGGAAAGTAAGGAACGCGTTTCCGTCCGGTTTCTCTTGCGACCCCCTTCACTCTTTATGTTTAGTCTGATTAGAGTAGCGTCACAAACAAGCAGTTTATTATAGTTTCTGCGTTGGTATAATTAGGAGGGACTCCTTCAACCATAATGATTACTTGTTTCGTAGAAAGACTTTTTGTCTCTTCTATTTGGCTTTTTCTCCGAAGTTGATGTTGCTGGAGCGCTTGGTGATGCAGAAGTACAGCACAAGATAGTTTCAAACATAAATTAATTACTTGAAATAATCACGTTTTTAATTTCGTGTGACCAATTAAAAGTGAATTATTTACGTTATTAAATTGTGTTATTTTTTTTAAAATTATTAAAACGCATTTATTTGAGAGAACATGCACATATTATATCTGTTAAATAAGAATAGCTGAGCATGATATTGGTATTATATTTACCACCCAATATCTACCACATGTAATCGTAGGTTTATCTAGAAAAACAAATTTAATATATATTTAAATCCATTTAAAATTGATTTATGATATTTTAAAGAAACACTAAAAAACATTCCATTTATTTAAACTAAATAACGAATCAAAATTGAGAGATATTCTTTTAATTTAACTTCAAAATAATTTTATTATGTATATAATAAGGTCATTTTCAGTTATTTGATGACTTTGTGATTATTGCTGTCCCTATAGGTGCTGGAGCAATTCGTACATAGCTTTGCGGGTTAATACTTGACTGACATATTGTATATACACGCTTTGTTAATATTATAATTCATGTTTATCGTAATTGGCTTGCTAAAATCGCTTAAATATTGAATGAGTGGAATCTGACTACAGACTATAATATGCCGTGTCCCATGACTATCAAGTTGACATTTATTTATTGTACTGGCTATTTTATATATATCATAAATATCTCTTTATTATTTACTTATTTTCATGCAAACATTTCGTATGTAGAATAACAATACAAATTATCATTTGATAATCAATAAAAAAAAGTTATAGTATCTTATGCTATGTCCCACAGATTTCACTAACATACGTTACGCATGTATTATATGAGTATCATATTTCATGAATGACCAGATATATTTAAAGGCTTATATTATTGAGTGTGTAGTGAGTTTATTATAATGTGTCACAGTATCACATTAAAATCTTTTGCAATTCCCATAAAGATATAGGAAAAACAAATGTATATTTTAAAAATTGTTGTTGAGTGCTATGATTTTGCTAACATAAATAATACATATAGATCTTTCATAAAAACACATTTGTAAGTCAATCTTCAAAAGTTAGTTTTGTGTTATTTTCAAAGCCTAAAATCGTCAAATAACTGAAAATAACCAAATAGTTTAGATTTTTAAGACTTTAAATTTATGCAAGTCATTGAAAACGAAAAAAAATTCTGTTTGAAACAGTTTTTAAATAATATAATTTCATATAAATAAATTAAGAGTAATTGTTTGTGAAAATAGGTATTATCCGAATTATTGCAAAATCAATCGCTTTATTTTCCTTATTTTATCTATAATTTTAAAGTTGCCTTTCGTATTACTCACAAGTAGTAGAGAAATTTATTTACATATTATTAAATAAACTTGTTCAAAGTAATGTAAGTTAAATTCACAGATATTTCTTTTACTTTACATATACATTTATATATATTAATAAATTTCTATGGCTAAATTATTTATTTTTAAAATTTTTAAAATAATTCACTGAAAACGATTCATTTGTCTGTCATTCAAAATACCCATCAATAACTGATGGGTATTCTGTGCGAGTAATTTTATTGACAAATAAGAATTTAAGAATTTGAGAGAAGGTGGTTGAACTTAAATAGAGAAGGTCACATCATAGGGGGGAGGGGGACGAAGGGGCGGTCACTTTCCCATATCGTGCAATAGGATTTTAGGGCCGTAGAAACAAGAGGAGGGGTCGCTCTCCCAATGCATTGGATAAATTTACGAAAAATACATAACAACAATTTAAACAGATTGATTAAAATAAGTCAAAAATAATAAACGATAATTTGTAGTACAATTAGTTTATGCGAATCACTGGAAAAAATAGATAAAGCTCGTTTTTTCAAATGTCTCTTCTGGCAATTAAATCAGGCGCCATCTTTTAACCCCTCAAGGACCCTTTTGCATTTTTTTCTGTGATTTTTGAATGAACAAATGGAGCAATGTAAGCTTCCATCACTTTTACCAAAATATAGTTTCACATCTTTTAGCGCTGTACCCACTATATACTGTGTACCCAAAGACGTGGTAATGTGACTACTCTAAAAATGCACCTCTTTCTAAAAATGAGCAAAACCCGCTTTTTATATAAAAAATGCATCTCTCTCAAAATTTACGAAACTTTGATTCGAATATATTGATTAATTACAATACAATAAAAATATGTTTTTTGCAGAAAATATTGAAAATTTTTTTTTCTAAATTCCCAAGTTATATTCCAAACACAATTACAGAGATAACAAAATGCAGCAAACACCATCTTTATTCAATTTAGATGTTATAGCAGTCGCCATTAATTACACATTTGATGTAACTTAAATACCATATTTGGCTATTTTTCAATGGAATATGTTAGTCATAGAGAACATGTTTACATGCAAAGTTTTAAATCTCTACTCTATATAAGGAATTTAAATAGTTATAGAGGGGTCCCAATGACCCCCCCTCCCCTCCACTTCCCCTCCTTGTGATATATTGGTATACACATCAAGCCCGGAATGGATAGGTTTAAAATATGCAGATCGCATCAGTTCTTTTCTTGAGGCAGTCGAGTATATTGGCCGATTGTGGAACCCATGTGCGGGGATTTTACTTGGAAACCCCAAGTCTGGGAACATTTATAGGTCATAGAGAATGATCGCTTGTGTGTTACCGATGGACTTACAAGTACTTTGCCTGCGCATTATAATGTGATGATCAATGCCTGATCTCCGCCGAAGATCGGCGCCTTCAAAACGCTCGTAATGACCTGAGTGCAGCAAATATATCTTTCTAGAGATGTCATGTGTTTCAAGGCCGTCAATGTTGAGAACATCAGAATAGTGTGTAGATAAGTTGTTCCGTTTATGAAACAATGCTTTCTTCCTTTGGTCAAGTGGTTTTGGAAGGTGTTATCCAATTTGTTATATACTTTGATGGTAGGTGTTTTGGAAGATGCTCTGGCCCGATTGAATTTCTTGCTGGTACGCAAGTTATTGTTGGCAATGTTACTTCAGTAACAGAATGATTTTTTTACGCATTTTGAGTTCATTGAAAGTGGGTATTCTTATATTAAATGTTTTTTTACAATTTTTATCGTTAGTTGTCCATATTTTTGTGCAATGTTCTTGTCGACAAGTTCTTGGTTTTCAGAAACAACGCTTACTGACTTGTAAAACAAAGACAAACATATTGAATGATTGCATATCTCTTGTAACATATCTCGGCACCAACCCGTGACAAAGGATTCTTCCCAAAGTCTCCATTAGAACCAATATTTCTACAATTAATATTCTTCTGAAAACGTAATTTGTTCCTATAGCCAATAATATGGCATTTTAAAGGGGAGCAAACATTCGCCTTCGATGTTTCTCATGTTGCCTAGAACCTGCTCAGTCTTTGTCCATTTGTATACATTTGTTTAATCGTCAGTTACTCTTTTATTGTTAGTAAAATACTTTCCGTGATTAAGTCGTTGGTTGAAAGTGAAGCCGATCACCGTCATACACAAATTAGGATTGCTATCATTTCTGTATTCATCAAATTTCTATGAAAAAGCTTACTAAAAAGTCTGAAAAACATAAATTCGTGAGATAGTGAGACGGTCTCTTCTCGAATAATTTAGTCAGATAATCTATCTCCATTTTAAATAATATTTTTATGAATCTAATAATATACATTATTGAAATATTTACAGTTTAACAATATTTGAAAAGATCGACAGATAATAATTGATCTTAAAGATGGATTTAACTAATCAGAAATTCTTGTGGCTACGTTTGTTTCATATTAGAGAAAATTACTCATGATTAGTTTTGATTTTAATTTAAGGAATCCCTGCCGTGATCACCTGTTTGAGTACACCATACAGTGAATATTGAACTAAATGTTGTACAAATTTATTTTTAGAAAAGTCGAGGAAGCATAAATTGTTAAAAAAAATAATACTATCAAAAATACTGGAGGGTTAATTATTTAAATGTTATATTTCTCATGCATCATATCATACTTTTGAGATGTATTAAAATACATATAATTAAATAATTAATAGCTTTGATAAGATTTTCTTTAATTTAATTTATATGACTGCCTAATTTAATGTTTTAGTCTGAATATAATATACCGGTGGATCCCGGATTTTATAAAAGGACATAAAAAGGGCATTCAAAAAGGACACACCAATAATGCTATACTTGTTTTTTTATATTTATAATTTAAAACATGGTTATATATATAAGCTATAGACATAGTAAGTCAAAGATAATTAATAGATAATAACAAGCAAAAAAATGGCAAATTGTTGCAAAACAGTTATGGCCGACAGAATTTACCAATATGTTAAGAATATTAAAAAATATTTGTATAGGTATTATTTTTACGTTAGTTAGTAGTGCTTAAATTCTATATATTATTTTTTAAATATTTACGTAAATAGCGAATTAATAAATATTGTTAAGAATGTTAATTATTCTTATTCATACATAAATAGTTTAGTTCGACTATTAAACATTTTTTATTAAAAAATTACATTTTCCTTTAGAACTTACAATGCTACTTATTAATGTTGATAGTTATCCTTGATTACGTAAAATTAAATAAATGTATTATAAATAAGATAATCTACCTTTCGTGAGTAGCAAAACAAATAGAAATCAAAATAATCATTACGTAATATATTAGTCATTGAATTTGAAATCAAGTGAAAAAAGTGTGTCAGAAAACGAATTAGATAGTAATTTAGTTAAATTGTTAATAAGTAACGTGACTCTGCCTCGACTGGGATGTCTGTTGCCAAACATAACATAATTTTTCTCATAATCAAGGATAATATATCTTTGGGGGATCACCTTGATCTTAACAGAGGCTCCAGTTTTATTTTATTGTACTATATATATATATATGCATAATAAAAAATTAAAACATAAAATATAGAATATATCTGAAATGGACGCTACTTCTTATGTAGCTAAAGTAGTCCTTGATATCTGACTATTTTAATTCTCACAACGAAAGAAAGTCATAATATATCAAATTAATGATAATATATGTACTTCGATATGACCATAATATGTTTTGGGATTCTCTATATAGAAGTAGAACCATTCATTTCCGGGAAGAACTGCTTTAAATGTGGATATCAGTTAGCAAAGTGTTTTGTTAAAAGGTAGACACTCTTTAAATATTGATGAATAAAACAAATGTAAGCGTGTTTGTAACTGGGGTGTCTAAATAAATATTTAAAAATTGGCATAATTGCCTATAGACGATCAAGGAGAGTGGAGTTGGGACGGTGAAACTGATCTTGATCCCACTTCCCTGTAAGATCTTAAATCACCGTAAGATCTTAGATCTAACACAAAAACTTTAATACTTCCTGTAAAACACTACGTAACAAGCGGAGAAATAATGAAAAATACAATTCTATTAAATGCTTTTAGTGTTTGATCAAGAGGCACTATATAATAAGCCTAGTATAGTAAAAAGGCTTCGATCCCATTTGTTGAGAAAGGTGGACACTCCCCCCTTTTGGTTGCACCATTTGGTCTTTATAATTTCGCTATATATCGGCACTATGTGGCAATTCTAGAGGGTGTATAATGTCAAAAACCGTCAATTCGAGGATCGTAGCTCAAAATGTTTTTTAATTCAATAATAATAAAATGATTAATATCATTTCTAAAGCGTGTTGAAGACCCCATTGAGTTAAACTAGTTCGTGTATATTTATTTTCCTTAGTATTGTTTCATATTTGATATAACTATTTTCTAGTGGAGCGATCACAATCCTCGAGTTAGGATGGTTTTGCATATAACTCTACCATAATTTAAGTCGCCGACCTTACAAGAGAAATAAACTTGTTTATGATAAGTATTGAATGTATTGAAAGTTGTTATGTTATTATTTTGATGGTTCCTGTATATATCAGATGAATATACCATTGTTTATGTGATAATATTGACTAATACTAATTTAGATAAGTCATCATATATTTATGGCAGCCGAAGGGGTTAAAAAAGAAATGCAGCTAAATTAAATGCATATCACAGATATTTAGATGCATATTATGTCATATGGTAACTTACTTATCTCATATGTACGTTATATGTATGCGTATGGCATATTAT
This sequence comes from Invenusta paracnida, assembly GCA_036023295.1. Lineage (NCBI taxonomy): Eukaryota > Metazoa > Platyhelminthes > Proseriata > Coelogynoporidae > Invenusta > Invenusta paracnida. The sequence goes on from JAYRBW010026560.1 coordinate 32,029, forward strand.
AATGCATATATGTAATTTAGATATATATCACATATAGCTGCATATCACATGTAAGTTGTATATCACATTGTAAGTTGTATATAAGTTGTAATATCACATATATGTAAGTTACGATATATACATATGTAAGTTACATATACATATATGTCATATGTATGTTACATATGTATTAAGTAACGATATTTCCATATGCAAGCTACATATGTCATATGTAAATTGCATATGTCATATACCTATATGTATGTTTACAAATGTCAGTTATATCACATATATGTGATATATACAACTTGCATATGTGATATACAACTTGCATATGGGATATACAACTTACATATGTGATATACAACTTACATATGTGATATGCAGTTTACATATGGAGATGTAAATTATACATATGCATTGTGATATGCCATATGTATACATATGGCACATATTATGTACTACATATGCAACGCAGATGCAATAAATTTAACGTACATATGAGATATGTAAGTTGCCATATGATATATACAACTAAATATCTGTGATATGCAGTTAATTTAGCTGCATTTCTTTTTGAACCCCTTCGGCTGCCATACTATATACTAATGTTCACTTAACAAAATGACAAGTTTAATTTCAGGCGGAATTGTTTTAAATCACGTTAAACCTTTATATAATGAAAATTTAATAAAATATTTCATCGTAAACAATTTCTTATCCATCGTGTACCAGCTGTTCTATTAAATTGTTAATTTATTCAAGCTTTGAAATATTGAGTGATTTTATAAATGGTATGTTTTGAAATTTGTTTAATCCAAAGTAGTTAATATAATATTTTATACATTTCATGTCTATTTCTAGATCATTTATTTATTTATAATTATAATTAATATCATATCTTATAATATAGTCCTATTACCTATGAGTCATGACTATGGTCCATATATGGCTATACTTATTCTATAGCATAAGCTGGAACTCTTTTAATCAGGTGTGCAGCCTGGAATTTTCAAGAGTCTAGGGGAGGGGTATATTAAATTAATTGTCAGATGTGCACTTGTCAAAGTATTTCATATTTAGAAAAACGAACTTGTTATACTTCCACAAACCAGAATAATAACCAGTGCCGGATTACCCCATAGGCACTGGTTAGTAGGCAAAGTAGGCAGTTGCTTAGGGCCCTGCTCCCTGAAGGGCCCCGCACTTTGTTATGAGAAAAAATATTAACATTAAAAATCTAACCCATTAACATAGTCATAGTTACCTATCAGTTGCCTATACTCTATAGCCCAGCAAAGAGTTAATCCGGCTCTGATAATAACCTTCATATTATTATTTGAGCCAAATAAATAAATGAAGACTTATACTGAGTTTTATATAGTATACACTATACTAGACTAATAGTATACTAATATTAAAATAACTAATACTATAAGCACAATTTTAGGTAATCTCCAAGTTTCCCACATTAAATTATTTTCGCTTTTTACGTTTTTTTTGCGTTTTTTTTATATACCTAACTGTTTTTTTATGAAATTATTTTCTTTTTTTATTTTACAATTTATTTTAATGTATTAAATACTTAAATTAATAAGTAAAATAAATAATTAAAGTAAAATAC
>JAYRBW010026561.1:0-12382 GCA_036023295.1 Invenusta paracnida
GTATATAATATAAAACAGATTTATACGAGGGATATAGGGAGTATACGTAATCATAATTAATGAAAGACTAGATATTGAATACACAGAAACACACTTACAAAATAATTATTCCGTTACAAATTCCTTGGCAATATATCTATAAATAACAGTCATATTCTACAAAAATTCAAAAAATTCACAGAATGCAGTCAAATTACATTCTTCTACTACACTTACAGAGGTAAGTTAATTGCCGGATAGTTATAAAAATACAGGGAACATATAGTTACCAGGGTGGTCTGGCTGTGTGGGCTAGCTAGCATGAAAGCGAAACTATAAAATGTATAAGATGACCATTAAGTTAAATATTAACCGGCTGGCATGTTAGAGCTAAAGGACTTATGTAATATGATGTACAATGTCTCCATTTCATTAAGCAACTTAACTAACGATTTTATAATTTCATGAAATGGATTGAGGTTGGCGGTAGGTGGCAGAGAATATTAGTATTAGAGAATACATTAGTGGCAGAGAATAGAGGAGTAAGAAGTTCTTAGAGATACAATAAATAAAGATTGTCACACACGCAAGGTAAGGAAAGTAAATTCGTCGTGGGGGATCGTGGGATGCACGTCCTCCTGTTTATGATGTGGTTAATAGCGGCGGCTGGAAGAAGACTTCTTGGACTGATGATAGCGTCGCTGTTGAGATGGATGGTGATGTTGGTGTGGCTGTTCCACCAGGGAATGACGGTTGGGTCCGGAATATAGCTCCACTTTGAATTCAGTAGTAGCCGTGACTGTAGTGGTAGTGGGTGGTCCACCTAGCGATGGTGGTGGTGGTTGGGGAGGTTTCATGGCCGGTGAGGGTGGACCACCGGGAGCTGATGCGCTGTACGCGGCGAGATGCGGGACGGCGGTCGAGAAGCTCGTTGTGTGTTGAGGGGGGTGGTGGTTTGGGGGCATACCCGTTGCTGGGTACATCATTTCGAACTAGTGTGGAAACACGGGGATCGAAAATTTAAATATGAAATCATTGGAAGTGAAAGCAAAAAGTAAAATATTCTTTAATTAAATGACGAAAGAAATTGAACTGTCATTACCTAATAACTATTATTATCTCTAACTTCTCGTATAATAAACCATGATTATTAAGACCATAGAAATGCAGAGCTTGTGAGAAATATAGTTCAAGTCAACTTGCGGCTTTAGTTCGTAGTTAACTATATTTCAAAAATATTAATTTCGACAGTTAATATATCCAACATTTTTTCCTATGTAAAGACAGTCAATAGATTAAACTAAACTAATTAAAACACAAATTTATTGACACTATCTTAACAAACAACTGTCAATTTCACTTGTATATATAGTAAATTATTGTGTTATTTTACAGAACCGTATTCTCAAAGGACTTTAAATCATAATAAAATATAGTATATGGTACCATATGTACGCAATAGAAGATTTTTAAAGTTACATAAAAGAATTTCATCTTAATTTAAAGATTTCAATCAGTAATTTCATAGTCCGCAGTAAAAAACCCATATCAAACTACAACAAAGACTTTTATATAAAAACAAAAAATAATTTTCAGTTAAGTTCTAATTACAACTACAAGGTAATGATATTATTCGAAATACTCCAATTTTATATAACTAATATAATGTAATCAATTCCAATTAAAGAATTAAAATAATACAAAAATACAAAGAAATGAAAGTAAGGATAAAATAGTAATTAGTTTTATTCTATGTTTATTTAGGGGATAAACTATTTTGATGCTTACCTGCAGTTTATGGGTCATGGGTGGGGGTGGTGGTGGTGGTAGATGCTGCGGGTGTTGGCAAGATGGGTAGTGATGATGATAGTGACGACTGTCACCAGGAGACCCTCTATGTGGGGTCGGATAGTAGGAATGTTGATGATGGTGATGATGGTGATGATGCGAACTCGGTGACTCGTGCTGTTGGTACATGACGATCTTGGACTCGGTAACGTACACTGACGGCCTTGCCGCTGCTGGTGTTCGGTTGCTATAACTACCACCACTACTGCCGCCGTTGACACCCGAATTGAGGCTAATGTTGGAGCTGAGGTGTGAGGGCTCCTCGGAAATAGTACTCAAACTGTCTGGGCGAGAACGTGGTGTTAGCGGTGGGTTTCCATTTCCCCGGGTCTTGCGGACCTGTTGCGATGGCGGTGGTGCTGGCGTCATTGGCGGATGGTGCGCTGGCGCCGAGGCGGTGCAACAGGTGGTGGCCGTCGTCATGGAGATGGGATCGGCGGCCACGGTGGGGCTAGGTGGGAGAGATGTTTGGTAGGCGGAGGGTGGATAATGTTGGGAGGTTCGGTCCAATCGGGAAATAGGCGGAGTAGGAGGTGAGAGAAAGTGTGCCTCGTGACCTTTCACTGGGGACACCTGCAGAGGAGAAAACCATTGGCGTACAAGAAATTTGTCAAATTTCATATATTATATATATGTGTATCAGATTATTTAAGATATATTGTAGTTCTTATATATAGTTCGTAGAACAGTCTTATCGTATAGACACACATTTCCTTCGAACTAGTTCAACCAAACAAAATTGCTCATATAAACAAGGCGGCTTTAGAAGAAAACGGTTAAAAAATAATTGTGAATAAATAAAAATGTGCTAGCATGCCTTCAAAGAACATTTTTTCTTTCAAACAATGCTATGCTATTTGAATACTATAATGTGCTGTTGTATACAATATTATCCTAAGTTAAAAACAGATAGCTAAAATGTGAATTTGAAAATAATAGCATTGTTGTATAGAACTAACTCATTAAAAGTATGAATAACAAACTTTACTCAAAATAAAATTTATCTTGTACAGAATCTATATATGTATTTGTTCTTATGTTACATTCCACAAAAAAAGAATGCCATCATAAAGGGACAAAGACTAATAAAATATTTCTCTCACAGAAGAAGGAAATAGAAATGGAAAAATATTTTATTTTTGTGTATATTTCTCTTTATAAATGTTAGAAATATAGCATTCATTCTGCTAAATGTTTTAAAATATCAAAACTTTTTCTCTGCATTATAAATAAATTATATATCAGATTAAGGTTGAATAAATGAAAGAAAACCGAGATTTTAATTCGAAATTTAGTTATACTATCATGGCAAAAGTATACAGTGAAAGACAACACGAGGTAAGGCATTATAGTAATATGTATACATAGACATACAAACAAAACATTACTACACAATAAAGTTATATATAAACAATAAATAATGTATAAATTAAAAATAATCTTCTCGGATAATTTTTACAGTGATTGTCTTCAATCATCTAAACCTATGGAAGTAGGTTGTTAGATCATGCGAGCAACCTACATTGTAAGGTATATTAGAATACCACAAGAACGGCCATTTTTTAAACAGCTACCATTTAAAAACTATTTATATTTTGAAATGACTTAAATTTTATCATGTAGTGCCGTTGAAAAATCTTACTAATTTTCATCTTTATAACTATTATAGAACCCGAGATATTTAGGTGCAAAAAACGACTTTTTCGCAATTCTTCTTCTTCTTCTAACTCTTCTTCTTATTAATGTACTTTAGACGCAATAGCACCCCCTAAACTTTAAGCGATTTTTATAAAATTTGGAGCTTATATTGAAAATGTCCCAGAGATGAGAAAAATGATACTTTATCCTAGCAACCGTTGCTAGGGGCCTCGATTCTACATAGCAACCACTGCTTAGACCCAATAACATCACCTAAACTTTAAGTGATTTTTATGAAATTTTACATATATACATATATAGGAAATGTCCTGTAGATGAGAAAAATGATATTTTTATTATTAAGTAGGTATATTCCTGCCATTATAATACGTTTATGTCTTAATTAATAGAAATATCAAAAGTTCAATTGATGAATACATACAATTAATTGTGAACACATTAAATTGAATGAAGTTATGCAATTATAAATATCCTAGACAAAATGCTTTTAGTTTAATAGTTAGCTCAAGTCAAATATTATTAACTAAAGAGCTAACACATTTAACGCATATTTCATTTCATTTATGGGTTGAGCTATCACACTTTTGCCATTTTAAAAAAATATGATAGTGTCTACTTAGGTAGTAATTTATGATAAATATATAAGTATTGTATACTAATATTTAGAACATAATGTTAAACATACGTATTTTTTAACTATAATAGGAGTTCATGAACAAATAATAACAAAACGTGTATATAAAATACATATATATGTACATGATGTTTTTTTACTATAATGTTTATTTGACATATTTTTTAGAACATAAATATGATATATCAAGAGAATTTCTTCTTTGTTTGGTAGAATTTGTCTTTAACGTTTTCAGGGTGTGAATCAATTATATACACATATTTAATGTTTAAACAAAGTATATTTCTATAAAGGTTAAATGCATTTATATGTTTATACTTTTGAAGTACATATGAATCAAAATAATTTCTTTTTATGAATCTTATAAATAATATGGTGTCATATTGTGTATTTTAATTTTATCAACCTAACCGTTATGCGATACATATAAAGCACAACGAAAAACTCAACATGTAAGAACTCAAAAAGTACTCGTATCAACACAAATATGTCAGTTTGGTCATATGGTTTGAATACAAATTACATAAAACCAATATTGATAATTTCAAATATTTTTTTCTGCATTATCTGATAATTATCTTTTCTTGTATAGTTTATGCAGTGTTCTTGATAAGTAACGCACTTAAGCCTTACATTTCATTTTCTTTATATATGTTAGAGTGAGTTATTTTGATATTTTTCAGTGTATGGTATACAATTTGCGCAAAAAACCTCTGAATTTAATAAATATACCATTTGCAAAAGCGTTTAACAAGTATAAGTAATTAAAAAAAGAAGAAGTTTATATGTGTTTTAAAAAATTTGTTCGTGAATTACATAAATACAACAAATAACATTACTATAGTTTAAAAAATCACTGTCTAACGTTAAATTCATTATTCCAGCTCTCAACTTAATAATTTTTGAGCAATGCAAATTATTTGGCTAGAAATTTAAAAACTTATTTTTTGAGTTACCAGAAATAATTAGTATTTTATAATTCCTTTTATACACAATACTCCACTACATCTCCTGCGATCAAACTCTTCTACTTCAAACTTTACATTCTTTCGAATCATAAATCTAGCTTCCAAAGTTCTAAGACAACATAATATGTTTCAAATTCAAACCCATCGTAAAAGGTTATTCTAAAATAATCAACGTTTCATGCGTATAGCGATTGAAGCCGTCAACACATGTTTCTTAATTCTCTCCATACCAATCCACCTCCCGTTTTATTTTTGCTGTCATTTTTTAATATAAAAACGCAAGAATTTAAGCTGCCATAATTTTTTCTAAATAAATGTTTAACAAAATTGAGTGATTTTTTCATTACATTTGCACCCTCAGCAAGCATGCTATAGAGCTTTCCAGATTGCTCACCCCAAATTCTAATTTCCATTTAATTTTGAATCATAGTTGTAAAAGCAACTCTGTAGTATTTGATAATACGAGGGCCGGTCAATAAGTTCATGGACTAGGTAGGAAAACACAATTAAAATATAACTTTCCTATCTAGTCCTCGAATTTATTGACCGGCCATCGTATCGATGTACATAAATGGATACTATTTACATATAGTATACATGTACTCGCACATAACAATGGATAATATATATGCAATAACTTATATAGCCAGTTAGTACTACATAACGCTTTAATTATTTCAAGTAATTATTTAAAACAAAGAAAATAGAATTTTTATTTTTTAATAGATATGTATATTTCTAATGCAATTAAGAAATATAAATTACATTTAACATTTTTTTTAATGGAATCTAATGTAGAACATGTTGGTCTACTAGTATATGCCAAATATTAACAAGTTATTTTATAAGTCCAATTTATAAGACGTATTTATAAATTGGAAAACAATGGTGAAGGGAAACGGCCCGATCGGTTCCTGGCTGTGTTAAATAACTCGATATGGATAGGGTTACATGTCACAACTATAGTAACTCATATAGTGATTTAATGTCACAGTTATAGTAGCTTATGTAGTAATCCGTTGTCACATCTTTCTACTCAACGGCACAACAAAAATGCATTCATATGAACAATAACTCTAGAAGCTTACCTGCTTCAATAATATATTTCACAAAACGGATTGTTCAAAGGTAATTTTAAGTTTAAGGGTAATTTTGCCCCAAATACTTTTTATATGATACAAAAAGAATACCTTTAAATATTATAAGAACTTTAACTGTACAACGTTACATGGTTATATTTATTAAACAAAAATATTCAATATCAGCCACCAATAAAAAATAATGGGATTTCACGGGATAAAAACTAATGTAAATAATATTCTAAACTTTCAATCACACATCACAGTGACTGCACAAACGATAATGATCGAATATTACCTCTCACATGATCCATGGTATTGTTAGATGGATTTTCTAGATACATGTCGGAAATGTAGAATAATTCTTAATAAGCATCTTTAGTCTTTTTGGCTACTTAAAAGATCGGATAGCTAACATTTAAACACTATAAATGTTATATGTGAATAAATTTACATGGGAGATAATTAAATATTGCGAAATAAAAATGTGTTCAAATATAAAATTATCTTATTATTAAAAAAATGCAAATAACAATTGGTCTTAACTAATATATTTTGCACAATTATTAGTATACGCTTAGTCAAAAGGAAAGTAACATTCTTTTTTTAATCGACGAACTTTTCTGATTACTGATACAAAATTAGAGATTTTTAACTTATCGTATATTTATATAAATAAATATACATGTGTACTTTGAACTATTTATACATTCTATTTCAATATCCAGTAAAAAAACTCGCATTATTCGTTGTATAAACTCAACAGTGAATCGGACCACTTAAAAATCCAATGATGTTCAGCATACTAATATAATATTAGTATACAGAACATCATTGGATTTTGTTTTGGTTATATTCCGATCCAATCTATCCAGAATTACATTCCACTGAGTCTTTGATGACTAAGGGGATTTTTGAGCCGGTCGCAAAGGTTTCACGCCCTCTGTTATCCTCCTGCTCTTTAAATTCAATTATACCACGTCAGATGATGCAAGAAGGAAAAAATAATTTACTCCACTGATGAATAAAATTCTTGTGAAAAGGCAGTCACAGGAAGATGGAAAGAATTATTTGGTTCGACTCGAAAGAAAGAACCAGCCAGTCAGCCAGCCCACATATGCGGCAAAGTCGATCTCTTTATAAATAGTTTGCTCTTCCAAACTTTCCGCGTTAGAAAATACTTATAAAGTAATAGGAGGTAGAGCCTTTGAAGAACGCCTCAAGTGTTCTCTGTAATTTTATTCCTTCATTGTGGATTTGAAGAGAAGATAAGATGAAGAGAAGATGAGAAAGAATATTTCTAGAATATTATTAACAATGTAAAGTAACTGAATATTCCAATTCTACACAAACCCACACACTGGGCACTCTCCAGCTTTCACAATGGCATATTCACCTCTTTTATTTTCCCTCTTTCTCTCTTTCTCTCTTCCTATATCTATCGTGATCACTGAGTTTTTCATAACAGAAGCAGCGCAGCACATGCGAACCAATTGATAGAGTGAAGACGAGCGCACACATCATTCACAATAACTCTTGATAGTTGACACTCGGATATTCAAAGTAACTTCTTTTCTTAAACTGAACCCGTCCAAGTGTTATTACGTTAATCGCGTTAACAAACTAACAATAAGAACCTTTACGAAGTCAGATAATATACCCAGACATCCATCCTTTTATCTCGTAGAATATAACAGTTCATTTTTTTTAAATATTTCTATATACCCTTTGCATAGATACCTGTCTTTAATTTGACAATCAGTTGAAATTTTTATAACTTAAAATATATTTGTATCAATTCTTATTATGTATTAATATTTTAAAGCATTTTTGAACATTGAAAATTAATCTCAAATTGGCTTGTGATTGCCTCAATTATAAACGCTACTCAAAGGCAATAAATAAAACTACGTTGGATAATTGTGATAATCTTATTGAAATTTGATATCATAGTTTAATATTGGACGGTCAATTTGAACTTTGATATTCTCACCTTGATTTTCAATTTATCAGTATGAAAGTCAAGCATCTCATTTTGATTTGTGTTTATGTTACAATAAAGTAAAATTGTCTTATTTGAAAACTGTATATTATTTCAATGGGATTGTTCGAAAGAAATGAAATTGCTTGCTTTTACCAAACATATATTCAAGGTAGACGACATTATAAAAACTGTTTAATTACTGATTATTACTTCTTTGTGTATAACTATTATTTATAGCAAATACACAAAATAATTGAATAATGTATATGCAATGTATGTGCTTTATAATACTCTTTATATAAAATTCACTAATTATACAGTTGTACCGGATTAATTAGAAATATTTTCATTTTAACTGAAAAATAGTTCTCATATTCTGATCTAAATATAAAAAAACTAATCTATTTACGTTTACTTCTTTTAATTATACCCGTTTGTTTTAATAGGGGGTTAGTAATAGAAACATCAAAACCTCATCAATACATCAAAACATCAATAGTGTAATAATTAATTATTCTAAGTAATTATATGGGATATATTTTTTCTAGAATTTATGTACCGCAGCAATTCACATAAACGTAAATATTAAATGATCAATCTACTTTTCTAGTTTATGTTCAATTTAATAAGTTTTGGAAATAAAATGTGATGGGAAAGTTCGTACTTTCCAACTTAATAATAGTTGGACTGTATCATACATTAATATTTAATTTACTATAAATTTTATTTTATTTCATGCATTGTGACTAAACTAAACTAGACTGAAACGTTAATAATTAAAACACAAATTATTTTATTTTCATATACTATATAAAATATATATTTACCATAACATGTTTACTATATAAAATCCGACTATATTAACACATAAAACAATTTTGCATGTAAATATATTATGTATAACTTGATAAATTATTAATTAATAAAAAACATAATATGTGGATCGATTTATTTAACATTGTATAATAGATGGCACTTTTAAATTTTCATTAATTTCATTAACATAGACACAATAAATTGGAATTGACACATAGACACATAACTTGTAATCTAGTTGTAAATATTATTTTCTATACTAAAACATGACAAACGTTATAGTTAATTTAAATGATAAAATGAAGGAGTTCTACTTAAAATGAGTAAATTGACAATATTAACTATATAAAACACATAAAAACAATAACACATTTTTCAGTTCTTATAAATCATACTTTCTTGGATTTATTAATAATCTTATTTCTTTTCTCTCCTTAATCGTATTCTTATTCTTATTTTTATTTTCTCTACAACAGCACGTATCCGTAACAGTCTCTATTTTGACTCTAACTGTCATCTCTGTGGAACGCTGGTATGCTATCTGTTGGCCTCTCTCCTTCAAATCGACGATGAAACGCGCTCTGATCCTGATAGGGATAATCTGGATCACCGCTCTCCTGCTCGGCATCTTCCAGGCGATGGATATGGACACGCACCACTACAGTAAACTTCCACCTCATATTGTTCTTTTCACCGAGTGCAAAAGCACTTGGCCCACAACCTGGGTCCAGGCTGTGAAGTACATCGATATGCTCATCCTATTCCTACTCCCATTCATCTGGATGGCTATCGCCTACGCGATGATCAGCTACAATCTCTGGTTCACAAATATTCCAGGACAAGAAGGTGAGTAGAGATAAGAGCTTACAGCTCAATATAACTTATATAAAAAAAATTAGTAATGTAATAATTTATGTATATAAATATAAATTTAGATAATTTAATAATTTATTCAACATATATTTTTTATCAGCTATCGAAAGCGGTAGTGTACAATACTTTAAATTGTTAAAATATAAAATAAATAAAACTTTTCTATAATTTTGTTTATCTTGAATATTGTTTACTGTATATGTATTCATCTGTGATTCTATTTTATTATAATTTCTGCAATTAATTTATAAATATGATATAATATTGTTTGTTATATATATTTGAAGGTGATATATATGTGTTTAGTGTTAAATAAAAATATTGGTCTTAATAGTATGATCGATATACATTTCTATATATAATTTAAACTGAAATACTTTTAGAATAATATACTAAAAATTGAAATATTTTTAAACATGAAGCATGTACTTATACTTGATATGTACCTCAATTTTCCCCTTTCTGTATGTACAAGAGCATTAACATATACGATATGTAGGTATCATTTGATATTTTGGGTGATTATATGTAAATTATAATTTGCGTATACTGCACTGCATGCCATTTCATGAAATGGAATTAAACAACCAATCAATCAATGTTGCGGATATAAAAGTGTATTTATTTATTTGATTAATATTTATTCCTTTAGAAATATTTTTTATAATTTACAAAAATGTGTTAATTTTATTTCTTATGTGTATGGTTTTTTTTTTATTTATCACGTATAATAAGATTACGAGTACTAAAGTTATCAATATTGTCTCTTAGGGTTTCTAAGCTTAACCTGTTTTAATCATAAATAATATTAAACAAATATAAAAACAGTTTTGATTTAACAATGGCAACATTTGCAAGCAAATTATTTGGAAATCGAGTTATACAACATTGTTAACAGTGAAGTCATAACCGCCAGTCTCTTGCACGTATAAAATATCTATGATGCACTCTAATAATACTCATAATTGATTAATGCAGGAAAGTCAGTGAGAGTAGATAATTGTGCAATCGTTTCGATGCTCTACAAGTTGAACTGTATTTCAACGCAAATTATTTAGAAGGCAGTGTGTCACCAAGTAATAATATGTTTTCAAATATACGTCCCGATTGCATGTTTTTTTGCTTGAGCGATTCCGCGATATAGAAAATGAGAGGTTGATAATACCCAGGGATTTCTTGTGATTTGAGTAAATATGGTATTGATAAAATATACAGGTATAGCCACAGTACTGACTTGAAATACCCGAATTTACTAATATTTTTTACATACAGTGTATCAATACAGACTGCTTTGGTACAGGAACTGGGGGGTTAAAAGCTCCGATAAAGCAAGAGCGCGGGGTTAAAATTGTGCAATCTGTTTGCAATTTGCATTTAAAAATAGGAAAGATATTTATTGAAAATTTACAAACGGGTAATAAGTGTAATTCTCTAATTGTTTAACATATTCCATACCATATAGCATAATTTGTATTATTTTTAAATTAAAGAAACTGTAGCATATGAAGCCTTGTGACTTTTATTATATTATTGTTTGGTAACTTTTGGATATGAACTCATTTTCATACATCTATTGAAGTCATATAACAATCATTGAAATAATATCTCTCTCGAAAATTGTTATTTTGTTAATATATATATTCAATTTAATTATAAAAAAGGAATGTTATAACTTTTAATTTTCATATTATTCTTTAAAATATTTGATTTTAACGTAAATTGATAATTATATATTTCTATAAATATATTTTTGAACACATTTTGGTGACAAATGCTGTACTAATTTGCATTATAACATAAACAACATATTTTAATCAACTTTTAGCAGCGATAGTTTTTTAGACAATAGTAATTAATTAATAGTTAAAAAAATCATAATGTGATTAAAAATCTTAGAATATAGGTAGATATAAAATTTACATAGTAACATTTTCAAAATTTCCGATGATTACTTTTAAATCTGGACTTTACAAGTACCTACAATTGTAAATAGTTAAAAGTGCATTGGGCTAAAAGAATCATTATTGATTTATTTGATACGCGGCTGAAGAGAGTATCTAGTTATATTACACATTTTGGGGTAGAATTTTTGTTGTTTGCATATATTTATAGTATATGCCAAGTTTTATGACAATCTTCCAACGGGAAAGGAGGAAACGACAACAGTATAATTATACAGAAGCACTGAAAAGCCTAGTATATATATATATATATGCATTTAAATAGATTTATTACCATGTACACATATATATTTCAAAATTTAATGTATATGTTTCATTTAACATTCCGTTAATCTACATTTCTGCTTTATTTAACTAATTATAATTAGTTAAATTAAATAGTTAATTACACCTACTTAAACCTTACTTTTAATCTTTACTTAAAGTTAGAAAGTTAATGATACCAAAAATACATCTAAACCTACGGCAGTAGGTTGTTAGCTCATGCGCGCAACTTACGTACAGTAAAGTATATTAGAATACCACAAGAACGGTCATTTTTTAAACAGCTACCATTTAAAAACTAATTTATATTTTGAAAT
>JAYRBW010026572.1:0-12382 GCA_036023295.1 Invenusta paracnida
TACCAAACAAAAAATCGATTCGAAACCGAAATTACAGATATTTCGGCGCGTGTCTAGTCTAGGTAGTATATTTAAACCTCTTTGGATTAAGGTCAATATATATATATCATTTCAAACAAATAATTATATACACTAACTTATATGTTTACGTATTATTATAAAAAATAGCAATATAGTATTTTTACTTCTTTTTCTATCGTGGTAATTAAAAATCGATAGAAAATATCTATTTTTGTAACCACAAACTTACTTCTTCAAATTATGACGCCATTTTTCAGATACCTAGCCAACCCATAATAAAGTAACAGAACTATGTACCTGTCTATGGTTCACACTTATGAACCGTGGCGCGCTTTACATGTACACATATAATATGTATCTTACAGTATATCTTAACACCAAGAGACACATTGTAATACCTACTCAAAACTGAAGTACGGACTTTTCTAGTATACAAATCGCAATCACAAAACACGTTGTATAATCGCAATACAGATATAACAGAATAAACGTATAATTTTGGTTTTATGGATATTAGATTAATAATTTTGATCAAATTTAAGTGAATATATTGACCGATTCCGTGATTTATTTTGTTGGGTTTGTCCATCAATTATTTTTTTTTATAATTTTGCTGCTTTCTTTTTAGTATATATTTATTCCCACCGCCCTTATTTCATGTAAAATTCCAAAATTCGACAAGTTGTTAGTCAATGTAGCTATACATGAATGTAAAAATACATTCAACTATTTAAGATGTGGCGCTTACACTAGACAATACAATAGAACTGACATAGCATCTAAATATTAACTATAATATTTGGGCAACTAAGAGCACATTTACTAAAAAAAAACGATATCGATTTTACATACAGATTGATAGAAAATTAAACATCGATTATTTACTTCAAAAGACTCTATTATATTAATACAGTTTGACAATTTCGTTGGATTAAATTAATAGTTTGACGCACATTAAAGTGGTTATTTGCATAAAACTCCATCGGTTATATACCTTTATCAATAGTACTAGGTGTAAAGCTTGAAATCAATATATCAATGAAATACTTTGAGTAGGATTATGTTATTGAAGTGAATTGGCTATAAAACTTTCTTTTATATATGCATACAATAGTGATAAAATTCTATAAGACTGGGCCCTTCAAAAGTTCTTATTTACATTCTATAAGTATTCTAAATATATAGTCTTGGTATATTTATACTCATGTCAAGCAACTTGAATGATGTGTGACTAACAAAAGCATTGTAATTCATGACACACATTTTGATTCGGCTTACATAATACATAGTAGTTTGAATGGCTCTAATTCTATCGTTTCCTATTACGCATATGTAGTCATAATTTCTTACTTTAAATATAGAAAACAAAAACATCTTAAAACTAATTTTAATTTCTAAGGTTAAAAGAGCAATCCAAACACATACATAAATACATGTTTGGTTTGAATAGAATATAATAGAATATATACAGGAGAATGTATCCAATAATTAAAAATAGTTTCAGACAGAAAGTCTTAGTTTATAATTAGATTTGAAATTAATGACATTCTAGACAAATACTCAGGCCACATTAACAGTTCTTGAACGTGATATTTAAGGAATTTTGTTTGTAAAAAACATTTTGTTTAACCAATTTGAAGATGCAGGCGAGGCCACAGGATATATTTAGAACACATATACACACTATATGATCATATATACACAGCAGAATTCATTAGTACCAGACGCTGATTTATGCCTCGCTAAGGTACATGTTCATTAATGTGTTTTAGTGTCTATATATATAGGAAAAGAACACACAGCAAACGACTGGTCATAGGCAGACTAAGCGTTCTGCTGCCTACCCCAAGCACCAATGTCTAATATATAAGTTACCATGCAGTCGGTTAGTGGTGATGAAAAAAGTAAAACAACTATACATGCAAAAGACGTTGGCGTTTATACTTACTATAATATGCCTTATATAAAGTTAAGTACGTCTACGGAGCGGAACGGTGGGTGGATTACCAAATCGTTGATGTACATTAATATTAGTTATAGCTGCACACGACATAGTATACTACAGTATAATAAAAAGGTGGCGATAAAAGCATAGCGTCCACCGAGAGAAAAGGTTATAGGCATAAGGTAGAATCGATGAAAACATAGTAAATTTATTTTACGAATCTCAATCTGCTACGCAATGATGCCAAAGTTATGACACATTTACATATTACTGATGCTTTTTTGCGCATCCATGTACTCATTAGCCCCCCTAAATCGGTGTCTATATCATATTTGGCACAACGACGAATTCTGGCATTGAGGCCTTTTCGAGTACTAAAATTAACTTATTATTGCCAAGACAAGGACATCATTTTCAAATAAGCCAATTACAATATCTGACGATCATCATTAAAACATATCGTAGAAGACAAATTGACAATGAATAAATTCGTCCAACTTCAGTGTATCATGTAAAATACCCGAGCCCTGTTAGTCAAGCAACAATTCAATGATTTCATTAAGGTTTTTTGAACAACTCAAAAGAGGCTATATTCACTGAGAATGCCGTTGAATAAAACAGAATCCATAATTATATTATCTGTCATCTAAGAAAGTTTGAGATATATTCATCTGTTACCATGCCCTGACATTTCGATCATGATTTTATGAAAATGCGATTTGTTCTGACAGTTAATAACTTCACAAGCAACAGTGACATAAATAGAAAATTCTGTTTGATAGCCTTGCACTTTTATTTCAAATACAAAGTGCTCCACTTCAGCCAATGCCTATCGATCGACTTAAAATGGATTTGGGGAATAGTGCAAGCAACAGTTTTTCCTTGTTTATTTTATACTGTGCTAATGTAATTATTTAGGAAAGAAGTTCCACAAATGTTGACAAATAAATATATTTTCAGAGACACAACCTGAATATATATGCGTCGTGTGCCAAAGACACTGCTGCGTAAATAAAGTCGAAGATTTGTGGTTAAGACATTTACATAATCAAATGGAAAGAACAAAATAATCTACTTAGATACGTTTATTCAAAGATGCAAACCTCTTTTTTAACATTAAATCTAACCAATTTTCTAATTAAAAATTTCGCCGTTTTGGTTAATTTTGTTTACATTTTTTCTTTTAAATCTAGGCTCTTGGTAATCTACTTCATATTAGTTTTGGATTAGTGACAAAGTGGCTTCCACAGTTTCTGTCCATGAAATACCAATCAAATTAAAATATGGTTCGTCACGAAATGAATCTAACCTAAATTAAAGTAGGAAGTCATCCAATATTATGTCTATATGAGGACAAAATGGCGGTTACACTATAAGAGCGAAAATAAAACATTGATTAATTTATCCAAACATAAATCTTGATAACTTACTAAAAAGCAAAATAGTGACATTTTCACAAACCTTATAACGTCTTCGTCAAAAGGTAAAATCGGGTTTATTTAATGCTGATTATAACTGCTATAATATAAATAAATGATAAGTATATATATATATATATGTGTATATACATAGCGCTGGTTTAAGCAAATCCTAAGTGTATCAACAAAAATACCTTAGGAATACAATTTTTGAATACCTCATATTACATTTACTGCAAAATATGTATACCGATGTTACGGCTGATTTTAATAACAATAAGTTATTAAAACAGACAAAATAATTATAAAACGTGCAGCTACTAATTGGGAATTGATCTCACACAAATATAATAAATAGTGAAATGAATGTTACCAAATATTGAAATAGAAAAAAGGGAACAGATAAACATACAGCATTCAACTTCTAATTCATTAACAAACATTACGAAGGTCACATTTCTTGATTTCTCTAGTTGCAGACTACAAAATCTATTTCTTGCAAGCCAACTCAAAACTTCAATATAGCTTAAACGTTACTTAATAAGTATACTTTGCAGTTAATCAATATCCGTACTGTCGTCAATTAATAATACACTATACTGAACATATACATAAGTATACACAACATTCAAGAACAGACTAAAACAAGGTTCAGATAGGACAATATGTGTAAAAATCATGCAAAAATATACGTCGGTCGCACATAAACTTTACCACAAAAAAACCAGTCTTGCAATTAATACAGATATTTGACAAGCCATACAATTACAACAACATAACAGTTTTACGTTAATCAAAACAATAATTGTGCACAAAAAATAAGTGGATGTCGTTAAAATCAGAAAAATTGAAAAAAGCTCGTTTAAACAACAAGATCATTAAAGAAATAGAAATGTTATATTTTTTATTATTTTGTAACGATAAATTCTTTCCACACAGATTTCTACGAAAGATACCAAAGGCCCGAGAGCCAACAGTCTAATTTATTTATTCAATTATAGAAAATGGTAGACAAAAACCGACAAAAAGAAAGGTTCACATTTTATAAACATAATAAATGTGTGTTTTAAGTGGTGATAAACATAAACGAAAATAACTGACTGAAAAGCTACATAAAACCAAAAAGGCAACCATTCTGCTTGCAAAGTGAGGGTTGGCTATCGTACTAGTTTACTCTACATACGGTGGCGCAGAGAAACGCGAGGATAACGTAAATATAGAATCAGATGTTCCAAAGATCCTTGTCAAGTAAACGAGGAGGAAGATCTAGGACTTCGATTTCAAAATCAGAACAGGATTGGTGCGTGTATCAGGGAGGATGGCACAAAATCAGAACATTAAGATGCCTGCCTCGTGTCACTAAATCACAGACTCGACAATTTATCAATTTGCAGTTGTCGGCGAGGAACTAAGATATACGCTTTCAAATGAAAAAAATAAATAGAAAACGCAAAAGTGTTTTTGCAAAAATATAATAAACAGCCTATATGTGCATTAATAAAATTATAGCTTTTTGTTTAAGCATAAATTTAAGCAAGAGCTATACATAGAAATCTGCCTATAGGTATAAGGTGCAATGTAGCATTTTAATGTCAAAGTAATTATAGCATTAAACACTCTCTAAAAATGAGGAAATATATTTGATGGATGCACACAAATAGAGTAATAACTATTAGAAGTGAAATTTATTGAAATCGATGCCAACAGCGGGTATTTTTAAAGGCGCCAAAAAGGTCCTTTTTCTCGTTGTATATCTTGCCTATACCAAGTTATGTAGCGCTTTTAAGTAAATCCATTCGAAGCAATCGATACTTCTGCTTTGTGTCTACATTACGAGGATGGGCAAATTCATTTCTCGCTGTTGTTAATTGATTCCAATGAATGGATGATAGACTAGTCTACATGACTATTACTCGAGTACAGACTACGAAGACCATTCAATGGGGTGAATAATTAATTTAAAAGATTTCTCCAAACCACAAGCTATGTTTAAACCTGACAAATACATATACAATATCTTTAAAAAATGTGGACAAAACAATATCGGACAATATTAATTGCATCCATTTAATAAAACGTAGCGAAAAGTGAATAACAAAAATTGAAAAGTGATCTGTCTCAATTGAAATCATGTTTAGAAATCGTATTTCGAAGCTATTAGCAAAATAATAAGAATCAAGGAACAACCGGAAAATAATACACAGAAAAACAAAACAAAATACCTCCAAGGCGGTGTTAAACTAAAATTAATTAAGCTGAAAGCAAAAGTGATGACCTGAGACTTGACTTTAAACGCTTCTAAGGCTTGTTCGACTGATTCTTAGCACACTTCTCATGAAAATAGAAACTGTCATTATCTAATTGTTACCCTGTTTGTTTCTAGAAAGAAAAAAATATGTGAGATGCCAAATGAAAGGGTAAAAAGCAAAACAAAACAATGTGAATTTTATAAACTACGACAAAAACGGAAGAATACTTGGAAAACAATTATAATGTATAATTAGATAACGGTAGAAATCATAATCTAAGAAATTGCATTAGAAAGAAATAAAATAAGCGAAACATAAGAGTTGGCTTGGCAACGACAATATTCACAATATATGTATAATATGCCAGAAATGGATAACATTATATATTGATCGTATATGGATGCTGGATACTTTTGCACGTTGTGTTTATTGTACGTAAAGATGGGTGCTTTAGTGGTGAGTACCGGTACGCAGCTGTACTACTACTACAGGTGGTACTATGTGCAGTAAGTATTTGGGTGTGTGCCTCTCTGTAAATCATAGATTAAAGAAACGGTGAAAGACAACTTTTCCTTTCGTGGAATTCAGTTTAATTTACCTTTTCAATGGATTCCTCGGTATTGTTGCGCTAAAAATTCAAATCGAACAAAGAAGTTGAGACTATATGTGTGGAAATACAATCGATACGTGCGTGGCTGGGTAATTTAAAACATCGCTAATTAGGCGAATTTCATAAATAAAAAAACCAATAAAAGGAGACAAATATTTTCCATGTAAATTAACAATCCAGAAGAAATTAAAAATATATTTTGTTCATTACATAGTTCTAAGGACAAACTAAAAGTTATCTAACACGTTTAATTATTGTCTTGAACGGGAAAATTATTATTAAACATTGTTAACATTTACTTGTTCTATATGACACAATTTAAAATTGACTAGGTTATATAATAAAAAGCCATTAGATAGTAAACTTACTTTTCTGGAGAGCTCATGGCGTGGTTGGATGTGTTCCGATGACTGGTCTTCTTCGGCGGCGCGTTTGCTGGCTTCCACAGAACGAATGAATTGGTCGACGAACTAAAGACGAGAGGGGAGAGGAGTGAAGCGTAGATACGAGAAAGGAGAGGAGAGGAGTGAAGCGTAGATACGAGAAAGGAGAGGAGAGGAGAGGAGAGGAGAGGAGAGGAGAGGAGAGGAGAGGAGAGGAGAGGAGAGACTCTCACTTGGTCGAGTTCGTTCTCTGCATTAAATCCGAGACCATAGACAACTTTGGCATTTGTATCTGTCCACTGTCCGAACTTTTGGGATGTCTTCTTGAAGTTCATCTTAGGAGTCACACTGCTGTTGATTACAACCTGCATTGCCGAGGAAGACAATAAGCATTTGAGATTCAATGTTGACAGACTTCGACACAAGGTATCGACACACATACATGTAGTTAAGAATAAACTTGTCATCATAGGTTTCAGTAAATCAAATATTCTCAATGCTGCAACGCACGTTAAATCGCTAAAGTTAAAAGAACGAACTGGTATTGAGATCTTAAAAGTACTTTTAAGGTCGACATCTTAAACTTAACGAAATAAATTGAAAAGACAATCAAGCGTTATTCTCAAATGTATACTTTGAACAATATTATGCATAAATGAGAAGTATAATTATATTGAAAACTAAGCGCGTAATATGTAATTTTTTTAAATCAAAGCAATAAAGTAGGAATATAAATTAGAAATGTGGAGAAATAGTGTATAGTAAAGTAGGTGCAAATTACTCCATGAATTACTGCATGAATTCCAATGAGTGAAGAATTTAAAAGTACAAATAAAATTGGTAATGAATGTATAATTCAAAGTACATATATCTCATCACTTCTGTAAGACTATATATGAACTTTAGGTTGTGGTTGAGTGAAATGAATGTTAATTTCTATGCCCTCATCTACATATAAGTGAAACATTTCCGGCCTTTCCATACAATTTAAGTACAGCCAATTAAAGGAGTTATACACAAGTTATTTTACGACGGGACAAACATAGGTAAAAGCGGAAAATAAGAAATCGAAATGATAACCACAAAACAACTCAGCATAATCATCGCAAAATCGATATTCCAACTCTGTTTTAATCCTTAATATGCTATCTCATAGTATAATTAAATGAAAAATTCGTGCACCAAAACAAACATCTGTTTTTTCTCACTTGTTATATATGTATACTCTTCCTGTGTAATTGAAACGCTAATATAACAAAGATAATATAATATATATTTATGCAAGGTCTCAATCACCACTGGAAATACCTATTTTGTATATTAAACAAACAGAGAGTAAATTATGTATATATCATAAAATATATCAATCATTCCAGCATAATAAGGCAAACAAATAAATATGGGTAAACTAAAGAAATTATATCAATATATAAATGCGTGCCTTTTATAAGTAAAGCTATAAATTCTCCTAAAAGCAGATGTATTATGTAGTATTTTATTACATAAACATGCCCAGAGGCATATATCAATGCCACTATATATATTTGTTTTCAAGAAGAACCATTTTTTATACATAATACAATAAATAGATAGTCAAAGGGAATACAGGAATATCTAAAATATATTAAAATGAAAACAGGAATCAGAACACGTAGATCATGTCAATATATGTATATACATATTTTTTAAAGATGATCAAAAAGTAAACAAATAAAAAGGTTTACAGAAAGTTTGTTTAACAATTTGGACAAATCCAACATGGCGAAATACGCTGAAAATTACCAGCTTATTCCTCCATTCATAAATAAAAAATCAATAATTTCGTGAGAATCTATCTTGCTTATTCTCCAGATACTGAAAGTTTGATAGGAGTGACACGGCTATAATGACTCGTCAAAATGCAATGTGCGAGCGTCGATTAGCGGTGTACGGACAATTTAAAAGCAATTTATTTACGTTTTATGAGCTAACGTTGGAGAAATGTAGCTAAGTATTAGCTAAGGAGTCATAATATTACTATGATTTTAATAACAATCATTCTAAAAATAAATATTTACATAATTTCTTAGATATATATAAAGTAAACCTTATGTAGAGCTAGTAGCGATTTCACAAAGTCAGTTGAAAAGCTCCGTATTTAGTGTAATAAGAAAATGTTTAACAGCACGTCGTTTCATGCAAACGGTCGAAGATTGACGAAACATGGGGCCTTGTACACTATATTATTATTAAAAAATGCAGAAATTTTCAACAGAATTTGCTTTATCATCATCATTGCATTTGAAAGGTAAAGTCAAGAAAACACACCCTATAGCAATGTAGTGAATGGAATGTCTGGTCTTAATCCGTCTACAAAGTCTAACATAATCTAGGTTTATTGTTTCGCTTCGACTACTCTTATTTCTATGATCAGATATAATACTGCCGAAAACTATTAACTGGTAATTCATTATAATTGATTGACTAAAGCAATGGTATCATGTAATAATTATGTACTTGTTAAATCCAATGATGAATAATATGAGGCAAAAAGCCACTACTATGATATTTAGTAAACGAGTAATTTTAATAATTTAACCATCTTTATATAATCATTAATTTGATAATATGTTATGGATTTCATGATGCTGAGGGTATTTATATTCATTCTGAAGCAAAAATTACTTTTAAACCATTAAAAAACGAGCCCCTAAACTCTCCTCAATATGTTCCATAAACTTTACTGCCAAGATCACTGTTTAATTGATAAGAATTGATCCCTCTACTGAATCGATCAATCGACACACCTTCTTTCCCGGACCACTCTCCTCCACACTGACGATCCGGTAGCACGCCTTGCAGTGGTCAAAGTAGAACTTGACATCAATAGCATGCGAGCTCGCTGGTAGCCAGGACTTCTTGGTCTTTGGATCGATCGTGAACACATGAGCACGTGCTGAGAACACCGCCTGCTCCCTGAAAGGTATCCAACATTATCGATTTATTGACCTCTCTCAATGTCTAGACCATTAACTAAGCCAGAAGTGTCAAGTGGTTAAATGTTTTTGTTAAGAAATAAAAATGTATATATAAACACTTTAATACAATTACCAAGGAATCATATTCATACAGAGTTTCACATTTATGATTTAGTAAGATTCAATACCTAAAAAATAGACAGATTTTACAAAGCAGATTGATAATATCAAAAAAGACAAAGAACGTAAATATGTTACCTTTAATCATATTGCTACATGTTCTTGTATATTAGCGTGTAAATATTCAAGACATAGTTCAAATAATTATTATCCAAACAAACCTTATCAAACATTGTATTTATAAATGATCTGTACAATCTAATTTAAAAATTAATAGAAATGAACAAAAAAAGTATATATTATTAAATAATATTACATTTTCAAACGCCTAGTTTTACATTAAATACACCAAAAAGAAATAGATCAGCAATGTTGGTACACAAACAATATGTTGAACACATTCTCTTCATATTGTTTTAGTGAACAAATGGAGTAATATAAGCTTCAATGACTCTTCTTTTAAAAAGTTAAAAAAATAGCTAACTGTGAAAAAGGATTTATTATTATTTATCATCTTGAATTCATATTCAACAATTCATGGTTAAAATATAATTGATATCAATATTGTTCATCTAATAGATTTTAAAAGGGAATATTCTGCATAATATAATAATTGAAAGATATAATGAGCCATATTCTAAAATCAACATAATCAGTAATTATTAATGATATTTTTAAAAGTCACAGTCATAATGAATAGTTTTAAAATTCGTATAAAATAAATTACAATAAATATTTAACATTTATTTGATCCATGTGTTGGTAACTCTTTTGGTAACAGATATGGACACACAGTATACCATTTTCAGTAGATTATGTGGGTTTTAATCAATTGTATCAATTTAACAAAATATTGTCAAAAAATAAAGTTTGTAAATATATTTGGTACTTGTATAAAGAATTATAACAAAAATATAATAACTGAAATCAAATAACAGAACAACTCTATTTATTTTAAAATACACCAAAAATAATTATTTCACTTTTATAAGTACAATTTTATTTTTAACTGAGATCGGCATATATTTAAAAATAGTTTTAGTCAAGATACTTTAGATTTTATATAGTTAGATGTAGCCATATATGTTGTCATAACATAGGATTTATCAACCTTTCTGGTTTATTTACCCTAGATAAGTTGGTTTTATATTATATATTATATAAATAATTTAGAACAAGTATTTTATTATAAAGACAGTGTCAATTATGTAGAAATTGAAATGAAAATATGAATTAAAAATGTATATTATAGCAATCAGAAGGAGCAGGTTACAACCTGATACTAAAGTTAAATATATGAATGCATTTCAGAATAATAGTGTAAAAACTAAACATAATATTACTATTCTGAATATTAGGTAAATAGTTTAATTTTCAAATAGACTATAAGAACTATATATGACAATTTTTCTTGAAGACTTTAAAAGTATAATATTATAATCGAAATGCTATTATTGATAATATAAACAATGTATGTTATTCACAATAAATGTTTGAATATATGTATAGAATTTCAATATGCTGCACTTCTGGACCCTTCTTTCAAAGTATAAAAAGATTTTTATAATTAAAAATAAAGTAGAAAAATAACATTCATGCTTATTAATGAAATACAGATGCATTTTGAAGAAAATTTTCTGCTTTCTCAGTTAGTATATAAAAATTGTAATTAAGAGAAAACAAATATATAAAGCATTGTTATATATTAAGAAACAGTAAAAAGAAATCATAACAATATAGTTTTCCTTGAGTAGTATTTCAAAATATTTCAAATAGAAATCACAAACATTTTAATAGTTATATATTTTAAATAGAAATCTTAACATTAGATAAAACAGGTCAAAAATCTTGAAGCTATATAAATGAAATAACAGGATATATATAGAAAGAAAATATAAGTAATTCACAGCATATCTAAATTGGAAAAATCAGAAATAAGAGTATACCAATACAGAAAAAATTATTGTCAACCATACATTTTTATAGAAGTAATGAAACTCATATGAATATAATTACTTGTTGTATAATAATCTAATTAAAATAAATTGGTACAACAATATAATTTAAGCAATCCCATATTTTTAGCATCCCAAATTATTTCTATTCAAATTTTGGTATAAAATCTTTCACTAAATAAACAAATAATAAATTCAAATATAATCATTAAAAATAAAATGTTGTATTTAAATGTGAAATGAAAGGGCTAAGCAAAATATTAAAGGATATTGTTTGGTAATGTCAAACAAAAAATTCTGGAAAGTATGGCCTCCACCATGGGGGAGCGTATTGTTTCTCCATTTCCACTCAAATTCCCTCAGATAGGAATTGAATAGAGTGAAGTTGTTCTGTTCATCCTATTAACCTTCTTCTTGGCATGAGGGCAGAACCCTTCTATCCCTTAGGTATGAACCCCAGTAATGGGATCCACGAAATTCTCTTATTTACATATAGGTATACAATTTATTTTTATCAAAAGCTAGCACAAATTAGTTAAACTAATCTTCAGTAATGTTAATAATAATTATTGAATTAATGTTTGGGATATTTGAAAAAGCTTAAATCAATATATTTATAACTATTTTGAAATTGATTGATTTATGATTTGTTTATTTATTTTAGCATAAGATTTTACCAAAATTTGAATAGAAATAATTTGGGATGCTAAAATATGGGATTGCC
>JAYRBW010026583.1:0-12381 GCA_036023295.1 Invenusta paracnida
TGACTTTTATTTATCGTGGTCAATGATATATCATTGACCACGGTTTCAAAATTTAAATATAATGATTTTATAAATTAGAATGAAATGCATATGAAATTTTGCGTGGTCAATGATTATTTTAACTACGATTGATTTATAATGGCAAGATACAAACGGCGTGGTATAATCTCATATATTCATCGTCCAATTATCAAATATTGAGTAAAAAATTCAATTCCAATCTTAATATGAATTTATGTATTACTTGTTGGCGTTTAGATTTCTTACTGGTTTTCAAATTAGATTAATCTTGAAGCAGTTTTGATGGTCATATTGTACTCAAATAATTCTCTAAATAGTTACATTGCTGCTTCACAGATGTATTGAATAATTGAAAGCAATTAAATTAATTGAATGTAAATATTACAAGTTAAAATTAAGTACAACCGATATTAAGCCAGGTTCAATATGCGTGTATTGAGTCATTATATCAAAATAATGTATTGGATATATATAGACATTACGTTAAATTTTAATTAGGTATAAAGAGGAGAGCCAAAACGTTTTGCAACATAACATAGTTTATTATGTATAACAATCGACATGCTTCGAATCGATTAATGGATTATTAATTAATTGTGTTTCTATCTTTGTCGTTATTTCAGTTACATTTATTTACATTTATCGTTTTCTTTTTGCAACTCTTTCCTGATGATGATTATTGATAATTCGGAACATGTAGATTGTTATACATAATAAACTATGTTATAATTTTGTAATTGTAATTTATTTTCACTTATATAAATGATATTTATGTACAGTATACTATAGGAAATTTATTTTCTAAAACTACGTAAAGGTAAGTAAATTATAATGGATACAAATTCTGGGTACACATACAGCTTAGTGTTTTGACTTTTCTCTTTATAATTAAAATTGTTATTTTGAAACACCAACTTTCTCTCCCTGTACATTACGTTGAGTTAAAAAAATTATATAATATCACAAATTAAATGTTTATCTATACATATAGTACAATATATGATTATGTTTTTGTATAATAAAAAAATCATTACTTGACATCAATTTATATTTTTACAATTTTGGCATAATATATAGTATGTATATACTTACATTATTAATTTTTTTGTAAATCTTATGCAATTTTTCGATAAATTTATTTCGTTACTTTTAATTAATATTGGTTTACTTGTAAACTATATTATTTTATAAATTGAAATATCTCAAAAGAAAAATAGAAAACATTCACTACCTTTTAAGTATAATTTCTAATGATGGTAAACGCAAAATCTATATTTAAGAATTAAATTCGTGGTTCTCTTCAGTAGTCGAACATCCAATAATATACAATCATTTATTAATATATTTACAATATTATCAGATTATTTTTAATATTTTGATTATGTATACTTCAGCATGAAATACGTACTACTTAGAGAGAACAAAATAATAGGAGGTATCGTTCAGAGCATTTAGTACATTTAATTAATATACATATGGTTTACTCCGATTATTTAATCAAATTCACTTTTTCATTGTTTGTATATTTCTTGTTTCATTATTGAATAAAATCCACAAATCGTGCTTATAATTCCTATTTATTACTTTATTTTTTCACACATTTTATTATATAAGTGTCTTATTTTAGAATAAAAGTATTAGATTGTTGCTCTGCTTACACAATTTGTAGTATTGTTTTTAATCATTTCATCTAAAGGCTTAAGAATTTATTACACAATAATAAGCACAAAATTGAGATACTTGAAATCAGTATTAAAAGAGAAAAACTCATTCAATATAGATCAATAGTAATAAAGTAAAATTGTAATACAACATATTTCAGTAGTGTACAATATTTACTGTAAATCTATGCATTCAATACTAAGACAAACTAAATAATGATTAAAAATACGCCAGTACTAAAATATTTAACTTACTTTTTAACGGACATTTTTTATGAAATTAATTATTTTAATTGAAATGAATACAACTATATATAGACTGAAACATATTTGACTTTGTTAAAGTACATTTTTTTAATTCAAAGAACTAATTTTAGACAAATATATATGATATATACATTTGCATACACTATTTCGCACAGCTTGGTCTTTTGTTTAGTAGCTTGGACTGGAGATACTTCTACTCTACTGAAATGTCCTTGTTTAAAATATATAAACACCGTGTAGTAGGCGTAGAAAACTAATTTATAAATAATCAGTTAAATTAATTTTAATTACTAAAATGTTTACATTACATAGTAAAAGGATGTATGTCTCTCAGCAGTATAATAAAAACAACTTTTCATTATGATTTCGTATTCTTCATATTAATTTTACTTTGTATTCTTTAAACTACACAATATTATTGTATCCAGTGTATCGATTTTCCATTTCATATTTTTATACTTATTTCCTAATATCTTTTGATTTTGTAATCTCAATTGCTTAGTTTTAATCTGGTTTTATCTAAATCTTCAATACTTTCTTTCATTTACTTACTTATGCCATCTCCTCTCAGTCTGTCAAAGGTACCTCTGATGTCTAAAAAGTAAAATTTATACTCTTAGTAAAAAAGGTTATTTAGCAACCCCGGTTTATATGTTATTTTATATTTCATAATTATCAACATATACTACTAGGTAAATATAAAATAGTTTTAAATTTGTTTATATTTATATTTACTTCAGTTTTGCTTAACTTTAAGTAAGTTTTCTAGCTGCTGGTGAAGTTGCATTGACTATTCCGATGATCCAATAATAATAGTGCTATAATTGAAATAACCATGAAATAGGACAATAGGAGTGAAAAATAAATCTAGAAATATGAGAATAATTAACTTACTTAAGTAGAATTATTAGCTGAATTTTTATATGGTTGAAAATTTCAAATTCATCCATAGTCAATGAAACTTTAGGTTGAACATCAAACAAAATGTTTTAATTATATTTTGAATTAACATATATTTTGTGAAAAACTCGTTTTAAAATTGTAGAGGGAAATGGAATAGAATGACACCATGTTTACGGACTGTTCTTTCCAGAGTCTAATGTAGAATTAATTAATTTACCCTATAATATTATGATTATTTATATTTTGTTTAATATAGATATAATTCTAGCGTAATATTTTTGTATCCAACTGCTCATTATTATGTTATTTATTGTAGATATACAATTCTGTCAAACGTATTGTGTTTTCATTTCTAATACCTATATCTCATTGAACCGTGAACATGCTACATTCCAATTATGAACAATCTTTTATAACGCGTTGTCTTAACTTCATTGCCCCTCCAGAAAAGCAGAATCTTCAGAAATCCTTAGCCTCCAATGACGAAGAATCTCTCAGTATAGCTTCCGAGAGTGAAAGACGTATAAAATTTCTTGTTGAAGAGACCGAAGCTTTGTCCCGTGAACTTACTATGTCTAAAGAGAATCAGCAGAAACTTGAAATTCAGGTAACTATATGGTGTGCTCACTTAAAATTTGTGGATTTTCTAATATTGTTGAAACATTATTATAGACATAAATTATTACTTGTGTTAGATCGTGTTTTTATTTATTCTCTGATTAGTCTAACAATAGGTAAACATTAATTTAAATACTGTTATAGCCACATTTAAAAAAATATATATTTCACTCGCGCTTTATAAAAGTTTTATTATATATTCTATATTATTATCCATTAATGCATCTAGTTTCCTTAACCTTTTCTAAAATTATTAAATATCTTATATTTTTAATTTTTATTTACTGTTATTACTAAACATTATTTATATTTAACACAATAAATAAGCCATATTGAAATATTTATGAGTATGTGCAATTTTTTTGTTTATGTGATATTATTAAAAATATATTATTTTATCGTCGTTTAAATATTGCCATTAAATTATATTCTATAAGTATGTTTTTATATATTATAGTTAGTATATGTATTAGCATATAAATATTGAGTCCTTTAATCATAGCTCTTGTAATGGCACTTTTTTAAGTTACCATATTAAGTTAAGATACTGACTTAATATTTTGTTCTACCAGCCTGTATTAAATGCAAACTATATTGTAGCTTATAGAAGATATACTTTTAAATATAGGTAATTTATTTGCTAAAAATATTTACGAATATTATATTTATAATTGTATATAATTGCTCTTATAATATATTTTTGTTAATATTATATACGGAATTATGTCATATAATGTCCGTTGTATATATTCATCACTACATGGGCCGGGACAGGTAGCGTAGCGTACGTAATCGTTATAATATACTCCTCGCTTTTCTAATTTTAGAATTTTTTACTTTAGAAATATATAGATAACATTTATATTCAATTTGCTTATATAGATACTTTTACTGTCATTTAACATTTTCTTTATACATACTATTTCATAAGATTCAATTTAAATGTCATAAACTGTTTTCAGATGTATTGTTATTATTTTTAGACGTAGAAAAACTAAAACACCCATTTCCAATGTTGTGTTATGAGAAATGTTAATTAAAAATCGTTCATTTTGTAATTTGAAGTATATCAAGTTTTACGATGTAAATGTAAATTGTTTTTAAAATTATAATACCCGTTTTCGTACATTTTAACAACAATGTGTTAAAAAACAGTGGTAGTTGCATGAAACTATTTAAGTAAAGAGATTTTAGTTAAATCATATTTTAAGTAAATTTCAATTTGTACAAAAATTTATTTAAATCAATTTAATTATTTGAAAATTTACCGTTCTATTATTTACATTTTATTTTTATTTATCATTAAATATACTATATTTAAACACTAGAGTATTTTGTTAAAATGTAATATTCTGACAGAATAAAGTGTTCTACTATTGTTTTTAACTGCTGTTTTCTTGCTATACATATACATACATATTATGTAACTGCTTTTCATTCCAATAATTACCTAACGCTAAAAATATTAATCGACTGATGGAGCGTGGCGATATTTATAAATTGTATTTTAAGTCGAAGCGAAATGTTTATCGTATTCAAATAGTCTTAGTGAGTTATACATATTCAGTTAAAAAATATAAATAATACTGCATTTATAATTCATTTCGATATTCCTCTAAAGGGGTTCCGCCCTGTCGACAATACTAACTACATGTTTCTTATGAATCTGGGTGTTGTTTTAGCTCTCCGAACTTACCTCTGAAAAGGAAACAGTATTTATATCGGTTGAAAGCGCGGAGGTTGAAAAGCTTAAGGAACAGTTAATCAACCTTCAACAACAAATATCGGAAAAGAATAAGGTTTGTTTATGGACAAATATATTCATTTTTTTTTTTTTATAATATATATAGATAGTATTTATACACAATAACTAGAATTCTTTAGGTAATTATTGAAAGCTTTGATATACTGTTTTCATGTCACTGTTTGTATAATAATTACTATAATGCATTTAGTTTTTTTAATTAAAAAATATTTATTTATATTGTGTCCAAATTAGGTTTAGTTATTATAAGTTCTCAAAAAGATTATAAACGTTATGCATGTGGGGAATATAGCTATCCTAGTCCATTAAACTGTAACCCTTTCTTTTCTATACACTAGTTTTTCTGTGGGTCACCAACATATTATTTTCTTTCCTGGAGATTTCAATATCGAATTAATTGCAAATAATGGCTTTCGGAAGTTTTGAGATGTTTTGTCAGTACTGTTTTCTAATACAGTTTCCTTTATTAAAATTAGAAGAGCAAGAATTACAAGAAAGAAGATGACAGCCTATTTGAGATTTATGAGATTTATGTTCCTTTGCTCGAGTTGTAAGGTGTCGCTTTATTATACCGACGTAAAACAAGTTTATATCCACAAATTTGTATTGGTAGACAACCTTGGAAGACAGAGTATTCAGTGTTTTACACTTCAAAGAAAAATAAGTTTTAGTTTTAAAAAGGAAAAACAATAGAAATTGTAATGTTAAGTTTATTTTAAAGTACGAATGAGTTTTTTTTGCAAAAAATCAACGAAGGTGTATCAATGAAGGGAATACAAAAGCAAGCAGAAATGTCATCAGTTTGCGGTTTAGTGGAACGATTGTACTTTTTGGATAACATTTTTTAACAGAATTATTAAAAAATAAAATTCGGTAAACCATTTTTATAAAACAGATTTCAGAAAAATAATATTTGGTGAAATATAGACAAAGTACTACAGCATAGGTAAGCCCTGTAAAGAAAACAGAAAACCATCTAGTCCCACATTTAATAACTTCTTCCTTGCACACCTCGAAAAAGTGTGGCTAAAAGCTCAAAACAAATCCAACTTATACCTTCGTTATTTTGATGACATCTGTGTTTTTCCTAAATCTATGGATTTTAAACCGTTTAGATTAAAACCGTTTGGAAAATCAAACTTAACATTAGAATTTATGTGTTTTTTTTACTATTTTTCTGTAAAGTGTAATACTCCGAATACTCTGGCTTTCAAGGTTGTCTATATACAAATGTTTGTGCGATACGACGTAAAACAAAGCGACGCCTTACAACTCTAGTAAAGGAAGCATATATATGCTGATATATTTATAAATCTCGTAAATCTCAAATAAGCTGTCATCTTTTGTCTTGTAATTAATTCTTGCTCTTTTAATTTCAATATAGATTCTTTTAAAGTTATTTCTTTTGGTTAAATTGATTTTGACATTCAAATTAAAGAAGCTCTTTTAATTAAATCTCTCTCCCCCATTAAATTCTAATCTTATGTATAACGGCTGTTCTTTCTTCCTCAAATAGTTTTAATTTTTCTGTATTTTAATCGCTCTTGTGTATTTTGTTTTAAAGTTGTATGTACAACGAAACATGTCGAACTAATAAACATTTTTATTATGAAATTGTTGACTTTATTTTTTATTCATTTGGCTTTTTAGAACATTTATTTTACCTAGTTCTTATCAATAAAAGTAGATTATAATTATACAAGCGTGAGGCTTCACAAAAGCTCAAGGATTTATTTATTTATTATTTTAGCTTTTTCTTTATCACAGCTTAAGAATCTATTTGTGATGATGGGATAGATTTTAAAATTCTTGACTAATTAAAGTACATTATTTGTATACAAAATATTCATACATACTGTCGTTCAAGGATAAATAATGATATAATATTGGCATGATCGTAATGATAAATATGAAATAATATAAAAAATACACAACTATTATGTTAAAATTGATACCATATTTACATATAAATATTATATGAAATACAGTTTAAGTAGTATTTAAATTGTACAAAATATAACATTTTGATATTTTAATTTTTTTATTATAAATAGAATATATCATTTGAAAGCTGTCAATATTTATATAATACATTAGTAATTGTTATCATTTATGTTTCTTTAGGGTATTAAGCAGAATATTATCAAAATAGATATACATAGGCGAGGTTTTAATGAATATAGTATTATGACTCTAACAAAATTTAGAGTATGATGGTTGGTGAAGTTGAAACATTTTTAAATCTGAATGATTAAAATCGTGTAATAAATTTAAATATGAATAACATTAATTATTGGTAGAGTTCTTTAGCAAAACTTAAGTCGTTATTTCTGATGTAAAAATGCTAAATAATAACCAAGTTAGAGTTTGGTAGAGCTTTGATTAAAATAGTTTTAGAATAGTTTTTTATGTTTATTTTATGTTTGCTCTTGCTTTTGATTTTAGTTATATTTAATTATTTAAAAAATCATAATCAATAAATAAATCATTTTAAATCAATTAAAATCATTTTAAAATTGTTTTAAGAACTAATTAAATGAATAAATGTTTAATATTAAAACTTCATTATGTAGATTGTTATTTTTAATAAAAATTAATTTGCAAAATTATTTAATTCACATGATTATCACCTTAATTTGCGAAATGACATTTAATAGGAATGTATTTTGATATTTTTATATTGAGAATACATTGTTTTATTCTCAATTTATATTTACAATTTAATTATTAATATTGTTTTCATTAAAGTTGTTTTTGCTTTTGCAATGAATTTTTTTTTACTTTTTATAAATATTTTAGAGATTTTGTAGTTAAGTGAAAAAAACAATCTGGTGAAACTTATATCATTTGATTTACTTCTATTTTATTAAAATTTTAACAGTTACTTAATTAGTTTTGAACTTTTTTAGAATTGATTTTATTTATAGAAAGCTGTTATTAGAGTGGTTACCGATAAATAATATTAGAAAAATATAAAATTCAAAAGCTAATTTTGGTGATATATTTTTTCTATGTTATTGTCGTTATAAAATGTAATCTATTAACAGGTTAGTTATACAAAATATAAATGCTTCTACTCATGCATTGTATCCTTCATATGTCTTCTCCCTATTTCTTTGACAGACAATCAAGAACCAGAAGCAGCGGCTTGGTGACCTCAAGAAAACCTTAGAACGCGAACTGAAAGTGCAGCATCTTCCCAATGAGACATATAATAGTCGAGAGTCTCTTAACAGCAGCTGTCCATCTCAACAACAACCGAAACCTTCGAAGTACAGAAGTCCCACACCACCCGGTCATCATGACAATGGAAACAACAGGTATACACTTTGCTTGAAGACTGCTTCAAAATCGGTAACAATTAATACATTGATTCACTATTAATAATTTACTACTCAGTATAATATAAAGCAAGATCAGAACGCTTTACATGTATAAAGTTATTTCATTGTCAATAAACGTGCCCTCTTGCTTACAAGTCAATTCGCCTTCATATTTAATCCGCTTCATGGTAACGGTTATCACCAAAAGGTTCTTGTGAAGCATTATATATATATCGAGAAAGAAAATATAATTGAGGTGATCAAAACTGTTTTAATAAGCTTAATATTATGTCGGTTACACAAACGGGAAACTATAAATAGGTGTAAATATATATAGTTGTGTGTATCTATTTTTTATTGCACTTAAAATGGCAGTAATAACATCTATACCTACTATTATTCTGTACTACCTATTATAGTCTTAAATCAGACCATTAATATCCGCAAGTTATATTGCGTCGCCTAAATGTCACCGAATAGTTTCTGTAGTAATTGTTTGTTTTTCAAACTTACGTTTTTGATTTGATATAAAATAAATATGAAAATCTTACACTGTCATTCTCTAGTGTTTTGCCACTGGATTGACGCCAAACTCCTCTAAGTCGGACATGTAACAAGCTCAAATTTAATATAAAATCATACATATACTGCTAATTCATAAATAGGTGAGAATATTATTGAAGTCTACATTTTATATATTTTTAATGCATACGAAATTGCAACGAAGCTGTCTTATAAATTTACTTATTCTATCTGTACTGTATAATATGCTGCTATTAATTGTGTCTTTCTTGTTACTAATAAAACTTTTTGCTGAAAGTTATATGGATGATTTTTAAATATTATGTAAGAAATAATCAAAATGTAAGAAAAAATAATATTACAAATCTTAATGAAGACTTTTAGACATAGAATTTCTCCTCTTTTTATGTTATTAATGGTTTTTGATTAAAAATATAATATTTATATAAAGTCTTCTTATATAGATAATTATTAATATTATTATATACACTATCCGTAATTTCTATTTATAATTATATACTATTGTATGCTCTAAAACTATGCCCATGTAAAGTTTCTTTTCATTCTATAAGTCTGTTTAGCTATTTATTTTATATAATTTCAATATTCTGACATAATAATATTATGTCAGAAATATTATATAAATATAAAAATATTATATAAAGAAATATTTTAATTGTTTTCTTACATCTAATGATAATAATATTATTATTATCATTAGATGTAAGAAAACAATTAAAATATTTCTTTCTGGAATCACTGTGTTCTATTGATATATTTTATACTGTAGTAATATTTTTATCATCTTTGGTACTTTATATTTATATAATATTATATCCGTACATTATTACTGTAATAATAATAATATATTTACTTCTAGGTACATATAGATTTTTTAAATTTAGTTCACTTCAAGTATAGTATAAAATGTTGAGGTTTATTCACTAGAGGGACATTATAGGTGTCATGATATCATTAGATTAGCGTATCATTAGGTTCCCCTACTTACTATCTTTGTAAAATCTAATACATTTTTCTCCTTCAAGTATTGCTTAAATCAATTTTATTTCAGGTTACACAGTTTATTTTAAACGTTGACTTGTTATGGATCTTTATTTACTTATTGTTATAGATTTATTTTATTTTATAAACTATTTTTTGTAAACTTTTGATGCATTAATTTTTTAAATTTTTTTAAATAATAATA
The DNA here is from genome assembly GCA_036023295.1 of Invenusta paracnida. NCBI lineage: Eukaryota > Metazoa > Platyhelminthes > Proseriata > Coelogynoporidae > Invenusta > Invenusta paracnida. The sequence continues at coordinate 10,288 of JAYRBW010026583.1, forward strand.
TTACTCTTAAATGTTTCCGTAGTCATTAAAATTTAAAAGTCATCAAATTTGGTTTTAAAATGTTTAGCCATTGAATTTGTATTCACTGGTGACACCATTCGTTGTAATCTCATATTAGTCCTATGATTAATTTAATAATTTATGTAATATTTTGATAATATATATTGAATATATTAAACAGGTGTTTGATTGTAGTGTATAGTCTTTAAATCGAATTTTTCCGAGATTATTTTTCAAGAGATGCGCCGTTACAAATTATTTCAAATTTCTAAATCTATGTTACTGATGCCTCCATGCGACAGAATCTACTACAAAAAATAATTTTACTTAGAAAAAGTGCTCGAAACCCTACTTAATATCTTTACTAGATAATCAACACCCTCTTCAATCCTCTCTTCGTCAAATTCAGGTTCAATAACTCAACAACACCGAACTCGCAGAACAGCACTCCTTACACTGGTGGTGACATAGTCGAATCAGACCCAGGTGCTGGGGGATCTGCTGTCGTGGTAGTTGATAAGAGTGGACAACAAGTCTTGGATCAGGTCAACTTCCGATATCTCAAACATGTCGTCGTCAAATTTCTCCTCTCCAGAGAAAATGAGGTATGCCCCTTCCGGTTCAGCTCTTCTAATCTTCATTGTTTCCCGCCAGTCTTGTAGAAGCACGTTTAATGAAAAGCTCCTAGACTGCATGAGACTTTTTGTGTATTATGTTACAATTCATGTTATGATACTTTTTGAGGAGCTGATTATGAAAGATGTTTTTAAATTAAATGCCAAAGATACTTCTCTAAAAGGATAGGGTAAAATATTTTAAATATATTTACTGATAGGATTAAACTTATAAATGGGGAACATGCTATAAATAGATGTGTAAATTTAATCAGTTTCTGTTTTCAACAAACTATTCTCGTGCATCCCTTAGGAGAACCATTTCAAGTACGCCTTTGTTAACGAGTAAAAATAATATAATCACATCCTTTCTTCCTCTCCGCCTTATACCACTCCATACGCCTATCTAAGCTCTTTTTCTTTAATCACTAAATGCATGTCAAAAATAGATACGTTTATATTGTAGATAGCACGGCTTTTTGCAATAGTATTGAATATTTCCACCATTAAGGACCTGATTATGTATCAGCAAGCTCCTTTCTTTCATTAATATCGTGACAAAATTTTAATTTAATTAAAAGCATTTAATTCTCTGTCCTGAAACGAAGGTTATGTTATTGTCGGACTGCAAGCAAAATGCAGATTTATTTATTGTGATCCTAAATCTTATAAACAGATTTTTCAGGCTGATAAATATAACATACTCAAATGGAACAAACGCTGCTGAAGCGAATCCCAATAAATTATTTAATTGAGTGAGTTTTCTTTTATCTCTATTTCTGCCAGCCAATCTTATCTGGGGTGTTTTCCGCTGAAGCAACTGATGAAGCAAATAAGTTTAATAATTTATCTAGAAATCCAAAGATATCTCTTTTACAGTAAACAGAATATATTTTTAGATATAAATTTTAGTTTGTCAATTTTTTAATCAATTGATTTCTCGATATAGTTAATAGTTATTTTATTATAATTTTATAAAATCAACTGTTTCTTTAAAATAATATCTAAAAAATTTAATGAAGGGTGAATATCTATTATATTTAGAAGAATGTTAAATAACGATAAAAATAATTTATTTAATATTTATAATTTTGCAATATATTATAGGCAAAAGGTTCTTGACTTTATCACTATATTTTACAGTACTTTTTTGTACTTTAGTATGCTCATTAGTATGTTTACCGTAAATAACACTAATTTTGTGGTGTACCCGCGCGATGTAAAGAATATTTTTTTTGCATAATACATTTTCTGGTTTATGAATAATTTAAAATCTGATATTTACGAATTGCTTTTTTGATACGTATACTTCAGATTAATATTTACTTATAATACTCATTTTCTACTAAATTGTAATAATAAGATAATTTAAAACGCTATTCGATCTAATATGTACAAATGTACAGTGTTCCTACAGAGGCGCGAATTCGTGCCATGGCTCGAAAATGACAGACATGGCGCGAATGCTCGAATTGTGAGG
>JAYRBW010026594.1:0-12381 GCA_036023295.1 Invenusta paracnida
ACATTCCTTTTGATCTCTTACTACATGCTGTATAAATGAACTATACATTTTACCAATACACAATTTTTTACTGTAGTAAAATGTTTTTAACTTTTTTAGGGAAATCATGTGGCCACCCTGAATATAACCTAAAATGAATAGATGAAAAATAAAAACAGTACTAAACACTGTATAGATATGGATTGGAAAACCACTTCAAATTTAACCTAAAATATTAACTAAATAAAAACAAATAATTATATGGGTACACATTCCATTTAGCATTGTTCTATTTTAGTAATATAAAGAACTAGAAATACCTAAATCTATTATGTCATTGATATGTAAAATATTATTGAACTAAGCACAAAGCAATTCTTTGTTAACAAATATTACCTAAAAAACTATACAAAATATTATCTAAGCAAATTTTTATATATAACTGTAATTGAGATAGTTATATTAGGTTTATTTCTTACTATACTTCTTATAGTATTAGCATTTATAGATTTATTTTTATTATTCACTTACATTACTATATATACTTACAATGATGACCTTGACTACATCATAACAATTGCTTTTTAAATGCAGTTCTTTGCATCACCAAAAGTAGGGTGCTGCTAAATGAAAGTGTGCAATTTTATGTAATACTTACAGTAATTTAAATTTAGTTATATATAATTTATTTCTTACTATAGCACATTTACTTTAGATTTATTTTAATAATAAATTCGACAATATTTTTCATTATTAGTTACATTACAGTGAGGACCATGTCTACATCATAATAATCACTTATTTTTAAGTGGTTCTTTGCATCACTAAAAGTTGGATTGTGCTCAATAGAATGTGTACCCAAGCTGCTTATTCTTCACTTTCTAAGAAATGTATTTTTTCAAAATTACACTAGATAGTCAGATAAATTCTTATGTTTATAATTTAAATTGTTCTATTTAACTGTTCCTTGATAACTGGTTGATTTTTATTTAAGCATTAAATATATATCTATACTTATAGGTTACTTTTCAATTGATCTAGTCTACAGATTAAATTTGGTTTTGAGTTTGCTTGAAGCAATAGTTATTTAAATAACTAGCATTTTTTTGTCAATAGAATACAATTTTTGTCATCACATCTTGTGAAAAGTTGAGTCATCAAATTCACTCTAGACAAAATTTAAACCAAGCTTAGCCTTAGCACATTTATTGTATGACTTGAATATACCTATAACTAAAGAATGCTTTCTAAATATCTATAGGCTAAACTTTTAAATACCAAATTGACTTCAGAGAATGTTTAATAATTATATACTTAGATTAATAAAGTTAGTTTTAAAATGATTGGGATTTTTTTAACTTACAGATAAGATACAATTACAAGCATGATAGCAAATTGTATTATATTATGTTTAAGATATATGTTTGTCATATAAATAAGAAACTTTAAGTCTTACTTGTGGCTACTAAATATTGTTATAATTGTTAAATAATAAAATTTTAATATCATAACAATAATATTATTTCATTAAAAAATAAAATATATATGATGTAAATTTTTCCAAATTTCAATTGTGTTTTAATGGAAAATGTTTGATGCATCCTATCATTCATTTGAATTTTTATACAATTAGAACACTCATTCTAATATCCTGTTACATTTATATAAAATAAGTATGTGTTATTTTTAATTATTAAATAAGAACATTATGTAATTTAATTATAACATAGAAATTCATTGTTTTTCTCACATCTCTATAAGTAATAAACATTGACATTAATGTTTTAACTATTCTATTCTATGAATATTCATGTTACAAGGAAAGCACATTGTCATTTATATTTAATTATATATTATATATATATATTTTTTAAATACTTCAAAATAGTAGACACAGAAGTGTGTTTTATTTTACACAAAATGTGTGACTTTTGTTATTCAGATATATTTTCAGTAGTTTTATAGTAAACCATAGTTCATTTTAATAATAACAGGATTATTAAAAACATCAATTAAAATTATATTGGTTTAAAATGTATATCTGTTTTCTAAATCTGAATTGTCTATTTATCTTTATTGATAATTATCTTCATGAAAAATGTCTGGGTACCCATATAGTATTGTACTTGTAATGTTTTGGCACCTAGACATCTATTGAATATAAAAATTTCATTCATAATTATTGTTTCTTGATAAATATCATCTTTTTAAGCCACTTGGTAATGGTCAAAACAAATAATAAAATCTTTTTCTAATGCTTTTTTTGTTAAACAATGTCTAAATATATCATCGTTTTACCAGATTTTGACATGTTTAGAAAAAATAAATATTTTTTTGATCTATGAAATATGCTCTTTAAATAGTATTTTTTCCTTAATAATACTATCACAGTTGTGGTATATTGATTATTTACTAAATATAAAAATAAATTCCTCTTAAGATTCTAAATAATGGTTAAGTTTTATACTAAATAGAATATTATGTATAATCGTTTTATTCTTAAGATTGTATATAGATAACTAAATAATACTTGTTTAGTGAATATTATGAAAATTCACTGTGTTATACTTAATTAATTATTTAATGCATCTAAAAATAGATACCTACATAATTAATTTGTCCACAAGATTGATTAATTCATAAATATTGAACATATTATTTATCAGCTTGATGATAATTGTTTTTGAATCATAACAATTATTTAAGCTTCTATATAATTGTTTAGAGATTAAAAGCAAACATTGAAGCATCATTGTTTATTAAAATTATCAAATTTTATTACACAATAAGATACAAAACAATATGTATCAATACAACAAAATAGTTTCATGATTTTTTTATAAATTTATAACCTCTTATTCTCTGCAGTTGTCAACTGACCCAAACAAAATATGACTCTTATGAGTTAATTCTGACAGAAATCTTAATTGAAATATTGCAAAAACTATATTAACTCAACATATAGTTTCCCTTGAGTAACATTTGAAAGAATTTATTATTTTCACTTCGTCTGGCTACACCGAAATATAACGATTTTCATTATCAACCCAGTAGTAAGGCTTATTTCACTTTCTCATGATATATATTTACTCATAATATATATATATATTTAGCCCAAAATAACATAACATGTTTCTTAAAACTGTTGATTATTCTGTCTGTATACATTGGAAACATAAAAGTACAGTTAAGCAAATATTCTTGTTTTATCATCTTTCGGTTTAATTTTAACGATCCATTGAAACGTTTCATTATATACTCTTAGAGTAAAGGATTTCATATATGTATATTTAATCATTTTCATTTTTAAAGCAGCACAAAAAATAATCTAACGTTTTATTCTATTGAATGGTTGGTACTTATTATTAGAAATATTCATTGCCGTCTTTGTATGTATAATATAAGGAAGGACAAAATACGTAATATATACCAAGCTTATTAATTATATATATGTCTTTTGTCCTTACTTATATGGTGCTTATTAGGCTTCCTATATTATGTTATTTTTTGGAGTATAAGCCCCCACCCCCCTTATACTTACCTATAAGGTACTTTTTAATTATTGGCATCATAGTCAAACACATTACTTCTATAAACTATATTTCTTGAAGTTTATCATTATATCCAAAATTCATTCCTAAATTCATTACGCTTAACTTAGGTGCAGACATACTATTATTTTCCAGTAAATGTGGATAAATGATTTCGGTGACGATGATATGTACATAGGTATTTAATTTGAACTGTAACGCCTACATGACTACAGAAATATTATTTGAACCTACATATATAGATACTACACAAATTGAATTTCTGTCAATTTATATAATGGATTTCAATTTGTTTTGATTTTTCGGACTCGTATATGACCCCTACCCCTTGTCTTTGAGGGGCAAATATTAGGTTTACAGGTGGGGAGAAATATGGTATTTTGTGTTGTTTTAACTTACTCTTGTATTGGTTATGATTATGAAACTAAACAATTTGTTAAACTATTTTATTTTGCAGATTTCTGCTATGGTTCAAATATTACAAGTAACCAATGTGCCACCAAGTGTTACTATAGACCAAATGAGAACACTTTTCGGTCACATTGGACCAATTGAACAGATAGTTTTGTATCCAGAGGATGATTTACCGGATTCATCTACTAAGGTACTGTCACCATATTTTAAGCTTTTTTATATATGTAGTTAAAATATTTCTAAAATAAATAATAAAAAAGGCTACATTTTTGCACGATTTATTTACCATGACTTGTTTGTGTTTTTTATTGATCTAAAATCGAATTAGACGATCTGTTGTTTTCTCATTGTTAGTTGATACTATATATAATATAATAATAAATAAAAGTTTCTCTTAAAGTTGAATTGATCAGCTATTTAGATTGTGATCTTGTATATATGTTGCAAATGTAATAAAATAGAGAATATAATATACCTAATGGATAACAATGAAAATATCGCATTACTCTGTAAATGATGGTTTATTATTTTCTTTATTGTTCCAAACTATGAACTCATTAGCATGATGGAGAAAGAGTTCAACAAAACTGATACGCATTATGGGATGTTTTATTTGCAGGTGTGCTACCTGCGCTACACAGAGGAGGAAAGCTCGGGGGTCTCCCTCCATCTCAACAACACGGTATTCCTCGATCGGGCACTCATCGTCCTCCCCCTTCCACCGGCTCAGGACACGATGCCCGAGGAGACCTATGCCAACTTGGTTCGTGCACCCGCGCATACTGCCGCTGGTGTCCCGCCCCGCTCTGCCGAGTGGCCGTCCGATGTCATCTCCATGGTTGTGGGCAAACCAGGCGAGCAGGTCATCATGACACTGGAGCCGCGGTTGAGCAGTTTGGGACTGCCGCCCTACCCACCACTACCAGCTACCACCGACAGTTCGAAGATTGAGGAAATAAGACGCACGATTTATGTCACTAATCTTGATATAGATACGACGGCCGAACAGGTAAGCGAAAGGATTTAGTACTCATTTGGAATATTAAGTAGTTAGTATCCTGTTGCCAGTAAACCTTGCTTTAGGATGCAAAAAATGGCGAGCGAGATGAGTCCTAAATTAGTCTGATCCTAATTTGTTACTATAATAACTTTAAAATATATAATATTTGTATATTTGAAAAGTAATTGATATTAATTTATGTTTGATTCTGGGCAGTCATTGTTGTCCACCGTGAATCGTTCTTGTTTTCTTAAGTTCAGATTTTCATTGAATGCATATAACTTGATTGCTCGACTAATCTTAATTAATTAATTATTTAAATTGAATTGAATGCATTTAATAAATTATTTCAATCAGTTTTGTGAGTTTTACAATCCATCTTACTATAAAATGTTATTGCAATCTGTGTTCTATGATATAAATAATTAATTCAGTTATATTTCTAACTTTTCTCGGTAATAACTATGTAGATGTCCCTTTTCACCTGTATACCCCACATTTAGTCTCTTATCAGAAAGCTGTTTGAATTTATTCTACTGAATCACATATAGAATGGTTTATGCACTGCCCCCCAAACTGGCTTCAATATGTAAGTATTCCATAAATGATAATATCTCGACCCAGACCAACCGATTTATTACTGAATCCGCTTGAAATGGTTCTCACTCGTGCCCACCCTCTCTCCCTCTCTTTCTCTGTATTACCTCAACAGGAGGGAACATGATGCCGTGTGCTCAATTCATTCCTCACCTACCTACCTACCTATCATCAAATCTCTAAATGCCTTGAAAGAAAAAGGGCACAATTCCGGGTCGTCGTCACATTTTCCCTCTACCCATTAAACGTCTTATTTGAACAAATATTTTCTATTTTCACCCCATTCCCGTTCCATCGAGTTTTTCAATATCATTTCTTATGTTTTAATGCACATGTTTTTCTCCGCGATATTTATAACTGCATAATATTAAAGTTCATTTTGTAAAATGAAGTAACTCTATTATCTTTATGATCTTCGTTATTGCTTGTCGTCTATTACTTTGCAGTTGAGGTTGGTGACTGACATCATTGTATCAAACGTATATCTAGTCATTACTTTAATTTATTATTGTTGCATTCTCTAAGTAATTTATTGTAATATAAAACCTACTCTACTGCACTGCATCCCTGGAACAATGCGGCACGGCTTGACCCGAAGAAAGGACAGTTGACCACTTGAAACTATCATCATAATACCATAAAAGTCTATTAATTCCGCCTATATCCGTTGGTCATCTTCCTACCCATGCGTGTACTCTCTTCTTTGCTGTTCTGTATTTTTCGCAAGCTTGCGTGTGGGAAACTCGTATGAATGAACCGGCGTCAGTGAGGCACCACGTGTCAGCCAGTGTCAACATGCAGGCCAGCAAGCTTGATTACTACGTCTGGGCCACTTGAGGAAGGTATAGAGAGGTACAACCCCCACTGTCGGACGCACAAATACTTTAAATATCGAAAAAAACCCCAAAACCTAGGTTCAATTCTTGAAGATATTGCTTGATTGGTGACAAGGTTTTCATACCTTATTGGTTTTTCAAATTGTATTTTATAAAAAAAAATATCGACACGTATTTTTTAGATATACGTGTATTCACCTACTATATAAAATGAGAGACCTAATAGTATTACGGCGAAATCAAATTTACCTGTTTCGGGAATTATAATTTTTTCAAATTCTTTTTTAATTCAATTGGGAAAACGTACCTACAAATATTTTTTGAAATATTATTAACATCAATTATCCTTTTAATATATTATATTGGCTTCATTGTTTATTCATTGCTCTTTGCTAATATCACTTGTTCTATTTCTTGGCCTCAGGTGGTGGAGTTCTTCGGGAATCACTCGGAGGTTCGCTTTATTCGAATGGCTGGAACTGACTTGGAACGTGCAGCTTTTGTCGAGTTTACGTCCCAGACGGGGGTACCGATTGCTTTCCAACTAATTGGAGCCACTTTTAATGGGCAACCGGTATGTTCACTCTATATATATTATCCTTATTGTTCATAAGTGAGTATAAAAGTAGTGTAGGAGAAAGTTTAGTCTAACGTACAGCTCCCATGAACTAAAACGTTAGTTAATAAAAGGAGATAAGGTCATATTTATGTCTATCTTATTCCCCTGAGATAGGACAGTCACAGGACACGCTTTCCATCTGCTGCGAGAATAGGTCCCTATTTAGGTCCCAAATTGCATTGCATCATTATCAACAACGACTTGCTCAGTCCGAAGAACTTTGGGAGGCAAGGGAGAATCGATGGATAACAAGAACCAAAAATGAGAAACTCAAACGTGTAAAAGAATCAATCATAAGGATTGACTCATGGCATACAATGAAACAACTGTTACAGCCAGTTGATCGAAGCTAGCCGAAGTCTAGTTTTGAGTTGTGGTTGCGAAGAACTCGACCCCGGGGTACATAATGAACTGGGAGAGATCGACACCAGTTTTCCTAGAATCGCGATTTTTAAAATAAATATGATGTCATTGTATTAACAAAGCCAATCAAATTGGAACCTTGAGAACAGTATTGCAACCTGAAAAAGTTTACCAGCCAAACGGCTATATAAAACTTGAAATGGAAAATTGTTCATTAATATTTCCTCTTTGGCTATTATTAATATTTAGATGCCAAGCGCTATCCTTCTACATAAGTAGACGTTGTACAGGTACTTTACATGCACTACGCAGGATAAGCTTATATAGCGTAGAATTAAGAAGCCTGATCGAAATCTCGGAAAACACTTAGACCGAAGCTTCTATTATTCAATTTCAGAAGTTAAAATTAATCCGTGTTTATTGCAACTAAAACATAAATTAAATGCATGTTTATGTAGCTAAGAGTCTGGAAAACATGAAAATCGCAAAATATATATGTATCTCTTTCTCGAGCATTCTTCGGGGTTTTTGAGACTGAAAAGACCGTTCCCTTAAGTCTCTTAAAAATGCAATAAAAACTGCCTTCTTCCGCCCCTTCTATTGCAATTCAATCTAGGTCTTATTATCTCAAAAATGTTAGCTCTCGGCACTGATTTATAGGCTACGCTATCGGCTGTGACACACTTGGTTTTTCAGGGTATTTTATTTTGGTGTAATCTCATGCCTGCTTTCTACTTGTTGTATTTCTAGTAAACACATAAAGCCAAAGAAAAATAGGATGTCCCCTTTCTCGTCTTGTGGTTGTAAAACACTGGTCCATGTTTACTGTGGTGCCGTTTTTGATGAGTTTGACCAAATTTGAATGTTGCTAGGTGCTTTCTAATGGGCTCTGCTTGATAGTTTGGAGGAAACAATTTGCTGTCTGATTTTGTTGATAAGATAATGTGTTCTATGAGCCATGTTTATATCGTATTCATTTCGACTGTATCTGCTGGATATTTCGCCTGCCGGAGAAGACTGGTTTTCACTTACTATTGAATATTAATTTCTGAATTGTGTAAATTTCTTACTTTGATTATTTTTCGAATTTGATTTTTAGCTATCAAATAATTAAAAGTTATAGTTTACTTGTTACGAAATGTTGAAACAATGTATTTTTTATGCGCAGATTATGATTCAACATGCAAGCAACGCGATTACGAAGCCAACAAGCTACCTTGGATCTACCTCTTTTGATGATGTTGCTAAAAGGGTTAAGGAGGCTGAATCACTCATATCGGGATCAGCTGAAAAAAGTAAGATATTTAGCTTTAGCGTGCGATAGTACATCAATGAGCATATCTAAATTATGCTGTTCCTTGACACACAGTGCTCACAACAAAATCTCGATCACGGAGTCCCTCTCGCCGGAAGACCAGGTCGCCCAGTCGTTCGAGGCGAAGATCGCGGAGTCGGTCGCACAAATCGCATCGGTCCTCGCATCGTCGGCGTTCCCCTTCGCCAAAGAGTCGCAAGAAACGCAGTCGTTCACGGAGCAAAGACCGAAAGGGAGATGTATCAAGGTATTATGTTGGATATTGTTAAATCTATGTAGTCTATTCGGGGATTATGGGTGATTTCCCCGCCTAGTAGAAGATTAAAAGGCATCATTAGAGCGTGCTTAAGTGGGACTGGGGAATTCTGTTGTCTAGCGTGACAATTACACGTTAAAGACGGCCTATTTTACAATTATATTTGGGACTACTTAATATATAACTATGATATGAAGAAAGGGGATAGAATAAATCAATTATTCTTAAGTTTAAAATTGTGATTGCTCTTTTTAATATTTTATTATAACGATTAAAAGTATGAACTTGCATGTTATGTATGTGTATTTTGTATTGCTTATAAATTTCTCACTATTTTCTAATATAAGTATATTTTTTTCTGACATCTAATTCAGATCTCGTGGTCGTCGGCACATCACCCGCCGATCGAAATCTCGACATCGCAGTCGGTCAAAAGGTCGTCGGAAGTCAAGAAGCCGCTCGCATGGTCGTCGTGACCGTGACCGACGAGACAAAGATCGTCACGATCGTGACAAGGATAGGCGTGATCGAGACAAAGACCGACGTGACCGAGACAAGCGAAGTGATCGTGATAAGGATTCAACTCGAAGACGCGATGATCGTAAAGAGAGAGAGGACAAAGAAGGAGGTAGTAGGAGGGACCGAAAGAGCCGGGACGAGAAGGAGGAGAAGCATACATCGAGTCGGCATGGAGGCAGAGATGCTCGCCGCCGATCTAAGGATCGGGAGTCTGATCATGATCGAAGGGAGGAGGAAGAAGTGGCTTCGAAATTGGAGAATAGTCGGGAAGAAGAAGAGGAGGCTTCTACTCATGGTAATGATGCTAATGAGTCTAATATAACGGAAGTGAAAATGGAAGATGTTGAACACGAAGAAGAGGAAACAGAAGCTACTAAGAATGTTAAAGCAGATTCTGATTCCAATGACGCTGCTAATGAGTCTTCTATTCCCGAGGTGAAAATGGAAGATGTTGTCCATGAAGAAGACGAAAGAGAGGCTTCAAAGAATGCTGAAATTGAATCAAGTTCTAATCATGCTGCTAATGAGTCTTCTATTCCCGAGGTGAAAATGGAAGATGTTGTCCACGAAGAAGACGAAACAGAGGCTTCAAAGAATGCTGAAATCGAATCAAGTTCTAATCATGCTAATGAGTCTTCTATTCCCGAGGTGAAAATGGAAGATGTCCAGGAATATAGAGAAAACGAAGTTGCCAAGGCTGACGATGCTTGTTCCAATGATGAAAGTAGAAGAAACAACTGTAGTCGAAATGAATCGACAGTATCCCAGCAGGGAAGCCCAAATGAATCGGAGATGATGGACTTGGATTCTATTGATGATGAGGGCCAGCTGTCAACAGCCGCTGCAGATAATGTGGAGCAATCGAGTAACAGCGGTGATGAAGTTGAACAGCCAGTGGTTTCTTTGATAAAACCAAATTGTTCGTCTTTTATAACCAATGAAGAGAGCGGTGAATCGTTGCAAGAAAACCAAGTAGAAAATTTAACGACAATTTCTCATCAAGAGATTAGAGAAGAGTCTCCACCGCTGATCAAAGAAAAAATAGACGATTCATCGTTACCTTCAGACGATGAGAACGATTCACAGTTCAGTCATCCGGAAGCCGAAATGAATGGCTCGACCCATCCGAAGGAACGTGATGATCTAAATCCAACTCCGGAAGAAACTGAGATTGAGCGATCAGTTAGTGAGAATGGTAATGGTACCGAGAACGGTTCTGCTTCTCCGCCTACCACTGCTGAATCGTTAGATGAATTTGATCCTCCATTAGTTGCACCTACACTACCAAAGAGTGCCGGTAAGCGATCGCGGGTGGCTGCTCAGCTTGATACCCCGGATCCTAACACCGCTGAGGAAACCATGGACGACCCGGATACTACAGTTCGCAGATCAACCCGCGCCAGGCGATCTACGCAGAAGTAATAATCTTCCTGTTAACCAGTTTCTGTTTCTAATCCTGTAATAGATTCTTTGTATAGCCTGTTATTTTGTTTCGTTCGCATCTAATCTATGTGTCAATAACCTGACTTTATCGCACAACTGGACTTATATCACCGCCTGTTTTTTGTCATGTGGGATTTCACCAATTGGTTTTGATACTTTTGCCGATTACAACTGTATATTTTACTATCATTATGTATTTATTAATTATTGTTTATGACTATAGCTAATTCGTCATTGTTATTTTTCCATTTTATCTTTTCTATCTACTGTTGTAGAAATTATAGTTATCATAATCACATTATTATTATGATTCTTTATGACTTAATCTATGTAAGGTAGTAGTTAACCCATTACTTAATTTGCTAACGATTAAAACAAGGTGTCTACAAAGCCTGGATATCCTGATTTGAAAAATATTGCCTAGATATCTGATTTGAATATATGTATAGTCTTTAAAATTTTGCTCACAATATTTGCACTTAAAGGAAATAATTTTACAGGGCCATTATAGTAATGCGGGCGACATATATATATAATTCAGTATTTAATTGAAATTTATTTTGAACACCTAAATTTTTAGATATGAAACATAAAATTTTCGACGCTGTGTAAAAGCTTTTTCATGAAGGATAGGTCAGCAAACGTGGCTATGAGATAATTACTTCAGTTGCTACTTGATAATGTTATAATTTAAAAGAATGTTAGAGATACTTTACACCTTTTAACAATGATATTCCAACTGTAAAAGTTATATCTGTTAAATTTAACCTACTTTTTCAATTTAAAATTTGCAAAATATTGTAAACAAAAAATGTAATTTTAGTTCATTTGTGTTTATTACTGATGTTTGCATTTACTCTGTTACATATTAAAGTTTTGCTAATATAAGTGTGCATAATTTTGTTTGTATCTTACGATATATAGCATTTTGTGAAGTAAGAATAGGGGTAGCATAATTTATTGGGGTGTCGCTTTTAACAAAATTTCTTACATAATTATAAAAATTGTTGGCAATATACAAGATCATAAACTTCTACATAGATATAAAATACAGGACGCGCCACTTCAAATTTTTTTATTGGCAGCAATAAATGAAGTATATCATTTTGTTTCAAAGATTTTGAAATAATTATTCGTAGGTAAAAAATAACTTACTTATTTATTAAAATTCAACACGTTTTGGTCACTATCTGACCCAGAATGATTTCTTAGTTGTAGTTATTGCGTTGATAGGAGCCAGCTAACTTTGAGGAAGCCTGTTGATTCTGAATATTCAGATTTTATTCAATCACTGGATGGTTGCCTGAGGGCAGCTATCGCATTCTCATAATAGTGAGTTAAGGAAATAAAATTAATCAATCAATGAGTGGTTGCCCTGAAGAGGGCAGTTATCGCGTTCTCATAATAGTGGAGTAGGGGAAGTGAATCTTAGTACTTGATGGAACCACCACGAGCATCGATGACCATCTGGACACGCCTGGGCATTGAG
>JAYRBW010026605.1:0-12378 GCA_036023295.1 Invenusta paracnida
GACTATTGTTAGACATCGTACTACAGGCAGTTATTCCTCCTTGGCCAGGTCTGGTCGGCCACGTGTGACCACTCCTCTGACTGATCGGCTAATACATCGGCATGCTACTTCTAATCCAGTGTGTTCATCCATGTTTATCCGCTCCCAGTTACCTGTGGCTGTGAGTACCAGGACTATATCAAGAGGCGTCTGCAAAAGGAATTCGGCCTGCGCGCATACCACCCTGCCAAAAAAACAAAATTATCTGCAAAGAATATCAAAGACCGCATCAGGTTCTGCAAGCAGCATGAAAATTGGACTGTCCAACAGTGGGAGAATGTGATGTTTTCCGACGAAACAAAGATTAAAAAGTTCTCCTCCAACTTCCCAAATGTTCACTGGCTTAAAGGGACAGCGCTACAATCCAAGGTACACGGTACCCACCGTCAAACACTGTCCTTCCATCATGATTTGGGGAGCATATTCATGCAAAGGTCGTGGCCCTCTGTGGCTGGCACTTCCCGCATCGACCATAAACGCTGCTGTATATCTCACCATCCTTCAAGCAAAGATCCCAGACTGGCTTGTACGAACTGGTTGCAAATACTACAACAGGACGGTGCGCCATGTCACACCGCTAGGATCGTGAAGAATTGGTGCAATAACAACAATGTGGTACTTCTTCCAGACTGACCTTGGCAATTCTCCGGATTTAAATCCGATTGAAAATTGCTGGGATGTCCTTAAAGACCGAGTGGCTGAACTGAAACCCACTTCTAGAGATGATTTGTGCTACAAAATTAAATTTGCGTGGACTCAACACATCAGTCTTCAATATTGTGCTAATTTGGTCCATTCAAGGCCACGAAGGATCAAAGCTGTCTTGAATGCTAAAAGTCGACATATTAAATATTAATTATTCCATGGACTGCTTTGGACTATTACAACATATTTACATCATGAAATACGTTAGTGGTTGCATTTTGTTATGTCTTATAACTCTGTTAGATACTATATCCGTTAAATATCCATTAAATTACGCTTTGGTCTCAGACTTTTGGCCGGGACTATATATATATATATAGTGCGAACAATAGTATAATTGTATATTCATAGTTTTCTATACATGAATGTAGTTTTATTGTATTAATACATCCCCGCAGTATACTATTAAGTCCCATAAAATATTAAGCATTATGAATGTCGGAATAGTGCGTTCTGATTGATTTGGTTTTGTTAATATAGTAGTTATTAATATAGTAGTTGTCAGATGGATTGAACTTATGTAGTGATTATTTTAATGAATGAAAATATTTGTGTTAAATACGTAATATAAGAAATCTACAATTATGTTATACTTTTACGTGAACAGTTATACATATAAAACTTTGTATACAATACTGTAAGTTCGTTTGATGCAAATGTTTACTATATATTAGCATTGTCTTTCAGCCTAACTATTTTTGCATCACTTCATTCCCAGCAAACTGAAACAAATATGTTTAAATTTACTGTATTTTTGAACAGAAATGAGATTTAAAAGTGAAGTTGATGTACCATATACATTAGCAAAATACGTACATAGTATGCCTTTGGTACCGCTTGCCTAACAGATAATTATCTAATTTATGTTTTATTTAAAATGTGATATTGTTAGGGTAAAAGAAGTTTCAATTAATTTGCTTGCATCATTTATATTATTAATAGCACAAAGCAAGTGACTATTTTTTCTTTCTGATATATTATCATATCAAAATGGTCGAATCAAATCAACTAATAATCATTGTGTTTGTATGCAAAACATGTTTAAATGTATCACATTCTACACATGCAATCGATTGCGAAATAGCATAATATAAATAGTGTTTATATTAAAAATTCATTTTCCTCACAAAATTGACAACTTTTTGATTTAGGTACTAAATTTGTAATACTTCACACAAAGTACAAAATAAGTTTGGTTTACAAAATATGAAAACAAATTAAAAAGCATAATTGAATTTAAAAATTCTTATTCGTAATTAATTTTCATTCTAAATATTTTAAACATTTTTCAAATGAAGTCTTATTTATTTAAGTACATTCAAAGTTTAAAAAACTGTACTCTGTTAGATAGCTTAAATTATAGAGAGATTATTAATGCTTTTAAAATGTAATACTTTATAAATTGAAACATTAACGCTTATTTCATTAAAAGTATAGGACTGATATAGTTGTAATACTCAAGTTATTGAATATCATATAAATTGTATACCTGTAAATGTCTACAAACCGTATTCATTCTATTTTAACCCCCTAGTAAAAAATAATAGAAACACACTTTGTTATATAATAAATGTATTTCTCTCTCAAAATTGATACATTAATAACTAATATATAATATTTCAAAAAATAAACTTTAAGAAATATCTTTAAAGCATCAAAATGTTAATGTTGATGTTAAAAATGAATAGTTGCCCTAATTTTGTCAATATCAAAAATGTACCTAAGCATATTTTTGTGTCATACTAAGTGTTTTAACTCTATTCTATTATTAAGCAACAAATGATAAGGAATCGTAATGTGCACTTTCCTCTCAACTCATGATATGGATGTGCAATAAAGCCCGTTATGAAAAGGGTTACTTTTTAGAGTGAGGAATCATAATACCACCAATTTGGGTTCACCATAGTAAATCTAGCGGTGAGGCGTCCCTCCATCCGGTTTGCCACCTAACCGCGAGGCATTTAACCGAGAGTTCCTATAGCAATTTTCCATGATAAAGCGACCTCTACAATTCCATTTATCGCTCTAAAGAAACAATGAGCTTCGCCTTTGGATTTGTGTGGGTCTTCCAAGCCTTAGATACCAGTCGTTGTGACTTGTGCTATAGTTCTCCTGACCTTTTGCCATGCTGTACAGCTTACCACAGCCAGTTAAGGGGCACTTCCATGGTTTGGTGTCAGGTAGTATTGGCTCCTCAAGCTTCTGCTCAGAGTGACCGTCGTCACAGGTAATTGATGTATCTTTTTCTTCTTTTTGATTATTCACGCCAGAGATAGCCATAGTCTGCCTTCTCCCTCTCATTTGTCCTTTTAGACTGCTTGTATGGGGGGTTAAACGGATCAGGACAGTCTGCGTGGCATGTTCTTAAATCCCTGTTGAGTCAGCGAATACTCGAGTTTTTAAACCACCTTTCTTTTGGAAAGACCCTCTTACCTTTCTCTCTCTTGTCTTTGTCATGATCACCTCTCATGTGCTTTAGCACGTCATTCCTCATTGCGAACATTCTGAGACAAGTTATGTTATCACAGCTAAAGATAGATTCTCGGTTTTGTAAAAGCCTGGGCACCGTGTCTCCAATTGGTCACTCATCAGCCTTTTGCAAGATGTGTTCCAGTTCCTTCTTGGACATCGGTTGTGTTTCGTGCTTTCCAGAGTTCATGGCTTTTTTGAGAATTTTGTCGTGATTTCAGACATTCGGGAAGAACCATTTTACGTTGGCAAGTAGTCTAGCTGACCACTTCTGGCGTTCTCTTGCGCCAACTCGTTTTCCTTCTGGAGCTACCAATTGAAACGTGTTTGGCTTGTTTATCATATAGCAAGGAAAATTTAACAATGAAAGTTCTTATATGCAATGTGTGACGTATCTGTGACACTAAATACTCTTATTGTACATCTTAAATATGATTTTATGATTAAATCATCATTCGTTCCTTCGAAACGTTAAAAGTATAATATATATTACTGTATTACAAAATAAGCATGCGTGTGCTACGTACGAGCCCACAACTTAAACAAATAAAATGTAAAAAATAGCTTTGTGCAAAGATGCCGCACTTAATTATGTTTACCAGCAGGACGGTTTATGCGTTTTGATAACGTTCTGCATTGCGTTCTATGTAGATGTCAAATTATTAGTATGCTTGGTAGTTAAGTTGGTATAACTATAATATATGCAGTACTCAATATTTAGACAAATATTCTAATTAAAATTAAATATTTTATCGACAATTGAAGTGTAGCGTATACTACTCTTGTGTGATGACTCGTGTTTAAAAAGTGATCATCATTGCTGATACAAAAATAAAGAAAGCTTATTTTTTTAATATTTTTGGAAATGACTCAATTTAAATATCTAAATTGCTCTGTATCTCTATACATGTTATAAAACATATATACACATATAATGCATGTATTTTTAAATAATGCTGAACCCTTTTTTATTTACATTCTACTTTAGCATGCACAAATACGTCTGGCTGTACAGAACTATCTGAATGCATCGATTTCGAATGTAAATGTAAAAAATCTTACACAGGAAATGGGATTATTTGCTTTAATTGTAGTGTGTGTGGAATAAATGCATTGTGCAAATGGAAAGATACTATATGTAAATGTAAACCAGGTTTCATTGGAGATCCTTACACGTATTGCAAATTAGGTAACTCTGATATTTTAAATTAAGCATTAGCATATATTACGTACATATATTCAATGTTGATATATTCTCTAATATTTTATTAAAATGCAGGCTGTCCCCAACCCTGCCATCCTGATGCCACATGCATCCATACTAGATGTCGATGTAACCATGGAATGCTGGGTGACGGAGTCAAAATGTGTGTCGACTGTGCTTCGTGTGGACTTATGACTATTTGCGAGAGAACGGGTTGCAAATGTATTAAAGGATATTCGGGAAATCCTTACATTGCATGTAGTTTAGGTTCGTATAAAAATACAAATACTTTATTTGTCATATTATATTTTGATTTGTATACTTCTAACATTTCAGACAAAAACATGGTTACTGATATACCAGGAAACGAAAGTAGTAAGTATATCAAAAGCAATAAAAACTAGGATATAGTCTACTTAATCTAAAATATTTATGTATATGTAAATATTATAATATTCTAAACAAAGAATTGTGATGAAAATATGTATATCACGTTATGTTTAGTTAAACAGTTTTGTAAGCTTCTGTGCGTTTGTGTAAAATAATGTGAATAACTATTGGGCCTCTATTTACTATTGTGCATTCATGACATCAAAATGATCAAAACTGACGCAAAGACTATGTCACAAATCTAATAAAACAAACAATCAAAAGTAAGGATAATTAAATGAAATAAATCAATATAATGATATATTTCTATAATTTGTAGCAAAACATTTATGTATAATTACATTTAATTGTTTAAAATAACTTCGTTAACGATGTCAACATTATTTTTGAAATCTGTTTAACTCTTTTAGAAATGATCGAGTGCCTAGTTTCCCTACCATAGCAACTAAGACTAACAAAACTCGGTACGGATGGGTGTAAACTTTTAGATATACACTGTTATCATATAGCTTCATTAATTAATTAAACTTCATAATGTGTACAGAATATACAGAACATTTATATATACGGATATGTATGTATTTACTTAAATATGCCGTTTATACATATTGGTGTTATAGTGGTTGTTTGGATAATAGTAGGTTTGACAATTCACTGAAATCTGTGAAGAAAACTATTGTAAACATATAAATACTTGTTGAAAGCTAAACTGTATGTGTTATTTTATATACAATAATAAGTCGTATTTTTAGCCGTATAATTACAATGTTTATCCATTAATACCAGAAATTACAATGATGTCATACTTTTTTATTGTAAATATCAAGATACAATGTGTAGTGTTGTAGTATATAACAATTCCACACATTTTACTAATACATTTATGTTACTAATATTGTATAACGAATATAAATACTCTTATAAATGTGTGAATTGACAGATGTTTTCGTCATGCAATTCTAACTATATCAATGTATCAAAGTATTTACATTGAAATGAATATTTTACTGTTCTTCAGAAAGATATGTTACTTAAAAAATGATATAAATAAGACTCAGGAAATCTTGTTACATTTCTTATGTTTGCATATAAGAAATGTAGGTATATTTATAAATATACTTTATAAATTAAAATTTATTTATATTTAAATATATATGTATATATTTATTTGTACTAACTGTTTATACATTTCAAATTTACTTTCAGAAAAACATAAACTCAAAAAAATAGGATATTTCATAGCTGCTTTTTGTTTTTTAATATCTTTAATTGGTTTCGCAATCATAGCTTATAATCTACTAAATTCAAAAGAAAGGCAAGTATTATGCAACATAAGTGCACATATGTATTTGATATTCTTAAATATTCTTTAAACATTGTATATGGATTTTAATATTTAGATTTACAATATATAATCATATATAATCATATTTAATAACACAAATATATGGTGTAAACTCGTTTAAGTTATCTTGAAATAATGTTTAATTCATTGTAAACAGTAAGTTGACTAATTGGTTTAGTAAAAAATTTAATACATCATTTTTAATTGTATACCGCTCAGTATTGTTTGATAAACTAATTATCGTCATTCAGAAATATTTTCTTATATCAGAAATGATGCAAGTATGGAAATAACGACTGAACAAAATGTTACATACTAACAATACTTTACGAAATATACTATTACTGATAACATTGTATCGATATATTAGCTATTCATGTCATGGTTATAATTTGACTTTACACAATATTTTCAAATTATTGCGTTAAATGCTTTTCTTAAAATTATTGTGAGAATAATTTTGTTTTTAGACCACTGAAGTCATTTGTTTCATCCATTACACAAAGTATGAATTATCCGGAATCCGAGAGCAATCTTACTTTTAACAATGAAAGTAAAAGTGGATATACGAAGACACCTAGTGAATCAGTATCAAAGCAGCACAGTTTTCGTTAAAGTTGTACGTTAAATTCAACTTAAATTTAAAGGAATAGGTGTAATGGACACTCCAGGTTCAACTGGCATGCTTTCAAATGATAGCGTAATGAAATTATTGATTAGTAGTAATATACTATATTTTCATGGACATATTATTATCGCTGACATAAAACAATGTAGCCTTGCTCTAAAGATGGTATTTCCGTATATAATTTTAGAATTGAGTAATAGTGTAAATTATTTATATAACATTTGTTGACAAATGACTTGCTATTTGTAATATACTATTTATTTGTACTTTTATATAAATATATACTATTGCTTAGATAACTCGATTGCTCAATAATGATCAGTTAAATTAACGTTTTGGCAGGGAATAACAAATTTAAACTAAATATATATATATATAGTAGGTACATGGATTATGAAGTTATGAACAAATTGAAATACTATTAACAATACTTACATTATGTTTTTAAAATATAAAAATATTATGTAGAATGTAAAAAACAAAATCATATCACAGAGTAATATTGTACAGTAATATTTATTTACATATGTTCATCCCTAAATGCATTTAGAATTCTTCAGGTTGTAAATTATCGCCAACAACACAATGTATTTGATACATCTTACCATTAATTTGTAATAGCTAAGTTGTGTTATTTATAATATAAATTTATATAATACAAATTTTAACAATTGTAAAATGTCATAATTATCTAAAGAATGACGTATAATTGGCTACTGAAATCTTCATGAATGCTGAGACATTTAAAAATTACAATTTAAATCAATTAAATAATGCAAATGTAATGAGTATATGTAGTGTTTCATGTCTTACAGATTATAAATGCATCAACTTGAAAAGTTTATCATAAATATTATATAATTCATGAAAAGTTATATACATTAGGTATCTGCAAAGTAGTATGAAATGTTATATATTATGTTTAAGATAATGGCATTGAGTAATACTATAATGCCTTGTGGTACATATTTCATTCGCACATTAATATTACAATGTAGGTACCCGAAAGCACTTGAATTACATTTTTAAATTTTACAGCAGTAAATATTAGTAAAACATAATCAAAAGACGTAACATGTTTAAAATAACTGGTTTTTATTTATGTGTATAACCTAATAAGTAATTAGTAATCAAACTTAAAAAAAGGTGGTTTAGAATAGCTTTGGTTTGAAGCTGATAAATAATGTACTAGTAAAACCTTTTACGTATTTGATATACGTTGTGCAAATTGTATCAAGACTGCAATGCACATGGCCAGCAGTCCAATCGTTAATTTGTTAAATCATTGTATATTTAATAAGTGTAATTATGCTTACCACTAACTTACGTAATATGTTAAAATTGCTTGAATATCTTGTAGGGTATTTATGTTTAAATTATGCTAATAGCAATTTACTATTCTACTACTTTTTTGACAACAGGTTTAAAGGTTTTACTATCATATATTATTACAGTGACTACTATAACACCGGAACGCAAAACGCACAAAAAAGGATATTTTCAGTAATGGAATATATAGTATTATGTTCTTATAATCTATATTTAAATAGTAATCAACTAAAAATGAAGCGTATACACTAACATTTAATGGCGCATCTTATGCTATTACATCTATAATAATATTATTACTTCAAAACAATCAATCAGCGCCTGAAATATTTACATTAAATGTCACTTTCTATGAGTATTTGCACACTAAACTAATGTTTCTTATTAAAATTATAATAACTACAATAATTAATGTTATTTATGTGTACAACAAGAATGCATATATAAATAATCAATACAAAAATTGAATTATAATAGCAATAATTACATACATAAATGTGTTAGACGCAATACCAGATAAATCCAGGAATAAGTAGTCCGAATTTGAACTACAATCTCTTGCTTCAGATGCACACATGCTATCCAATAGACCATCGCTCCTTAAAAGTTGAGCGTCGTAAAACTTATTTAATCTTTCACATTCGTGTATGACTCACTGGTCCAATGGATAGCATGTATGCTTCTCAATCTGACTACTGACTCCTGAGTTTAGCTGGTATTCAATCTAACACATTCATGTCTATACTTATTATTATTATTTAATTAGCTCAGAAAGCTCTTCCAGCTCATATGAATTGAATTGAATTGTATAGCAGGCATTACAGTACAGTATGCTTATAACAAACTACAGTATGTATAGCTATAAGAATATATATAGGTAACATAATTTATACCAGGTAATATAAGAGGTAACATAAAATTGCAAGAATAAATATTATCTACATATCACAATATATATGTCAGGGATTACTGCAATATCGTGATGTGAAACTTTAAGCAAAAATAAATTTGGAGTATAGCAGGCTAACACTATACCATATAACATATTTCTGGTGAAACATGTTCAGTTTTGAAACAATAGTAGGTTGACATACTATGTTAATTATATATGTAATATGTATAAAGTTGTAGTGAATGTTCAAAGTTTAAAAAACTTATGAAAGAATTTTTAAAGATATTATGTAGTTACATAACTGAGTGCTCTTTATCCAGTGAGCTACACTATCTCAGCAAAACAATAGTGGAAGGAAGTGAACCTCCTACTCTCAATTCTATTTATAATTTAAGAAAGAGGCTTACTAGACACAAATATGTTGTAAAATTAACAGAATTAATGGCAAGTACTATTATGAAACTAAACAGGCAACTAGTTTTATAAAAATATGTAATACATTTAGTTCAAAATACATGATAGCCTAGATTTTTACTTGGATATTTTTGTACCCCAACACAATGCATTTTGCCAAATTAACAGAGGGACAATTATACCATAGCAAATGTGAATACATAAGAATAAAACGAATTATCAACAACATGTTGGATAATGAGCCGAACATTACTTGTATTAGTTAATAGGAATAAGTATGCCATAAATATATATACATTTATATATGTATATATATGTATACATTTATATGTAGTCTGTATACATTTCTGTTGCGTTTAAGTTGTACATATATAGTAGACGTAAATTACCTTTCATGAATATTTTATGGGTAATATATTCAACGCTTATGCTTAAAACAATAATCATTGATTAAAACAAAAGTATAACTATAAAATAATACACACACAATACAATACAATATTTCTTTTTCACATTAATTCACATTATCATCTTAAAAATAATTAAATTACATTTATATAGTAATTTTGTACTACATGAATTAAATTGCTGTTTGGTAATCAAGTCAAACAAGTCAATACAAAATTTAATTACACTGATAATCCTTTATATAAGTTGGTCTTCTTCTAGTTCTCTTTTCCCTAGTTGGTGACCTGTGTGACGCTGGCTTAATGTGTCCTCTAGTATTGTCAATGTTCTACTCTTCTACAGAGGCATATGCATCCAATGAAGCTTGTGTTATCATTTCTTTATATCTGGGTTTGATATGTAGCTGATTGTAAACAGAGATTTTATGTTGTTCCTAGAGCTCTGATATTTTGTAAGTCTTTGGACCAACTTTGACAATAACTATGGCTGGAGGTCGTATTCGTACTGATTGACCATTATTATAATTCTGATACCACCCTTTTATCTTAGCATATCTTGAGTTGAAATCTCTTTTTGGTATTTGTTTAATTGTGTTGGGTCTTTTCCTTTTTATCTGAGACAGTGTAGTCCTCATATATTTTCTAACCAAATAAAGCTTAAATGGGATAACTTTTATTCCACTTCTAACACCATTTGTTGAATTCTAGCTGTACGTATAAAGTAAAAGTCGTTAATTAACTTCCATTAACATTTTATTGGTAACATATTCAACTTTTATGCTTGGTAACAATAATCATCGATTAAAACAAACGTATAAATATAAATGAACACATACACCAAAGTAAAATGGCACAATATTTTATATGAATTTATGTACAAATAATATGTCAATGTATAACAATTTCATGGATATATTGACTAGTAAGTATAAGTATGCTATGACTGTATGTACAAACATGTAAAATTATAGAATTTTCATGGATATAATATTGACTAGATATATATATTTATTTTCATAAAATGTATTTTAATTAAGGCAATTATATTTTCAGTAAATGGTTTTAGAAATTTTGTTTGGATTCATAACTCATATTATCAAACGTGTACTTTTATAACCAAAACATTATCGAGGGGAGATATATAATAATTATTATAGTACGCTCTATATATGCCTATATTTTACTTTACCTTTCTGTATCCAAATATAATCATATTATGATATTAATGTTACACATAAAGTTTATATATATGTATATATGTATTTTCTGGTGATATGTGTCTTGTGGTTATAATTTAGATTCCATCATTGTCATCAAATACATTTTGAAAAATAAGTCATTTTTATTTACAATTTGTTTCTGAAATTATTTTATATGAATAACATTTATTTTAGATTCATAGATCATAGAATATGAATAATGATTACTACCAATATAATTGTATAGAGTGGTAACACCCTTTAAATATATAACTACACAATGCTCTACGTATCCTTATTTATTATGACATTATATTTAGGTAACTTATGTGAAACCTGTCGAGTTCACCATTTGGAGTTAGTTCCAATTACGTGGATATGACCTTCTAGGCATACCTGGATGGAACTAGTTCCCAAATATCATACTATTTAAATCTCTATTTCTACATATTATTTGTCCACCTACCTCAGTACTGCACGCGTAGATTAACCAAATCTACCGTACTACCGAAACTATAAGTATCGGTAACATAAGCTTGGTAATCATAATACATATATTGTATCACTCACCTTGCCTTCAGTTTTTAACTTATTACTTAGAGGGACCAAAGCGGTAGATACAGAAGCCTTTTAAGTAATAATATAATGTGTTACACGCTGTTATCTACATTTGAAATAAACATTTAAATTAATATACCTTGATGTATCTAAACACACAAGAAACACATGTACGTTTGTGTTTAAAGTATTATCTACAAGGACTGTCGGTTTTACATCCTATATACAATATTATATAACATATAATATGCTTAAACTACGTAGAACGTTTATATTTTGATTTAGTACTATATATATTAAGACATATTTATCTGTATTTTTGAAAGAGTAACTTTTGTTAGCTAAAGTAATAATACTGAAAATAATCAAATTCTATGACTTTGAATTTATAAGTATTGATAAGTATTAATATATTATTTAGATAAGCCCTTGAAATGTATTGGGAATTATATCTCGGTAAATATTAGAGAATTTTAAATGTATATAACTTTTCTTTTTCTTTCTACTTTTGTTAATATTGTTTGATTACTTTATTGAAATAAATTTCAACATGTTTTTTATTAGGTTTAAATATGTATACTTAAGATAAAATATGGAATTATATAAATAACAAATTTACCTCGTATACAACTTTGTAGAGATATATTTTGTCATTAGCCTCGCTGGAGAACTATTTTTATCTTGACTTTCGATTATAAAATCCTCTTCCAAAAAATGTAAAGACCAAAGAATATAGAGCAAGCGGCAAGAACCCCCACTCTAAAAAATAGTTGACGATAAAATTTATATACTACTGACT